>JXCR01134172.1:0-23150 GCA_002079205.1 Phalaenopsis hybrid cultivar | reverse complement strand
GCAAAAACATGAATTTTAAATTCTCAAAGAAGGCTTCTAAACCACATATTATCAGTTGCAGTAGTAGCAAGAACTCTATACTCAACTTTCATAGAACAACAAGAGATAATTGAGTGCTTTTTAACACCTAAATGAGTGTTTACCCAATAAAGAGCAATACCCAATGGTAGCTTTATGGCTTGAGGGATCTCCAGACCAATCAAAATAAGAAAAGGAATGAAGAATAAATGGAGATACATCGATAGGTAATCATAAGATATTGTTCCTTTAATATAACACATCAGATGTTAATGATGTGGAAAGTGAGTAGTGTGTAGTTAATGCATATATTGGAAAAGTTTATTGACAACATATGTTAACATATGCAATTTTTTTATGTATGAGGCAAGGAATTTTCAACCATATGTTCAGGTCTGATTAATGTAGTTGATGCAGATGTATGAAGCATATGTTCGGGCCTGATTAATGTGAGGAATTGCAACCACTAAGTAACTATAGAAGGTAGATTGTAAATATACTAGAGATTGTTCCATTTTAGTATGGAATTATGTAGGAAGTAGAGTAATTGCTGATCTACCAACCCAATTAAAGAGCTTTTCGACATATTCACTTTGATTCAAATGTACTCTAAAAGATGTGTGTTGCACATGTATATCTAGAAATTGGTGTATAGTTCCAAGGTTTCTCATATGAAATTATTTTTCTATCTTAACAAGAATGCCTTGAATATAGTGCCAATACTANATCGCCGGAAGAGTTCATGACAGTCCAACCGCCGTCGCCGGCGGCCGGATTAGTTCGGAAGAGGATGCGCTGAGAAGCATGGTAAGTACTACTGTTGATTATTTGAAATTCCTCCTGTTCTGTTTCTATTCAAAAAATACTCTTCCAAATATTCCAAAAGAATTTTCTTTAAAATTCACTGTGCTTCAAAAATCATGGCCATCATCATTTAATTTTTTTCTTAAACTATATGATTGATGAAAATTTCATATGCTAAGATCTAATTTATTCAAATTTTGTGCAGCTGCAGCGCGATGATATTGAGATTATAAATCTGGATTGGCTTTCAAACTTCATGGAAGAGTCTGATCTCAACTTTCTCAATCCTATAGCATTCATATCCCAAAGCCCAACCCCTATTCTTGAGAACAATATAGCCTCCACTTCCACAACCCCAAACCCGCCCACAACCCGAACCCGAACCCAAACTAAAGGCCCACGGGCTCAAGTCACTCGACCTATCTCCCCCTCCTCCCTAACCCTTTGGGTATCCAAGCCCGAAATTATGGAAAAGAGNAAAAGAATTTTCTTTAAAATTCACTGTGCTTCAAAAATCATGGCCATCATCATTTAATTTTTTTCTTAAACTTTATGATTGATGAAAATTTCATATGCTAAGATTTAATTTATTCAAATTTTTTGCAGCTGCAGCGCGATGATATTGAGATTATAAATCTGGATTGGCTTTCAAACTTCATTGAAGAGTCTGATCTCAACTTTCTCAATCCTATAGCATTCATATCACAGAGCCCAACCCCTATTCTTGAGAACAATAAAGCCTCCACTTCCTCAACCCCAGACCCGCCCACAAGNTCTGGATTGGCTTTCAAACTTCATTGAAGAGTCTGATCTCAACTTTCTCAATCCTATAGCATTCATATCACAAAGCCCAACCCCTATTCTTGAGAACAATAAAGCCTCCACTTCCTCAACCCCAAACCCGCCCACAACCCGAACCCGAACCCAAACTAAAGGCCCGCGGGCTCAAGTCACCCGACCTATCTCCCCCTCCTCCCTAACCCTATGGTTATCTAAGCCCGAAATTATGGAAAAGAGAGNACCCGAACCCAAACTAAAGGCCCGCGGGCTCAAGTCACCCGACCTATCTCCCCCTCCTCCCTAACCCTATGGGTATCCAAGCCCGAAATTATGGAAAAGACACAAAAAAGTAATGTGGTTGATCGCGATAGGCTGAAGAAGTGTTTGCATTGTGAGAGTCATAAAACACCACAGTGGCGAACCGGACCAATGGGGCCCAAGACATTATGTAATGCTTGTGGTGTTCGCTACATGTCAGGTCGACTTTTCCCTGAGTATCGACCCGCTACAAGTCCAAAGTTTACTCCTTTTGTTCACTCGAATTCTCATAAGAAAGTGATGGAGATGCGGCAGGAAAAGGCTAATCTGAGCTCACCCAATGGTGATGTGGCGAAATGTGAATTGCTTGATTACATACGGAATAAGTAAATGTGGCAAATCAAAAGTCAGTTTCTTTTTATTATCATGATGGGTCTAATATATATATAGATAATATATATATATCTATACAATTNTATATATATATATATATATATATATATATATATATATATATATATATATATGTATATATATTGATTGCAGTGGATTATGTTTCAACATGGATTGAAGCAATCGCTTTACATTGATGTGATGCTTGGAGTGTTTTAAAATTTTAATTAAAAACATATTTACAAGATATGAAATGCTTAGAGTAATCATTACCGGCAGAGGATCTCATTTAGAAATGTTACAATTGGAAGATTGGTAAAAAAATATAATATAATGCATAAAATTGCAAGTGCTTATCATCCCTAGACAAGTGGTTTAGTTGAAGCAACTAATCATGAAATTAAGAGAACTTTGGAAAAAAGTGTCAATTCTAGTAAAATGGATTGATCTATTGGATTAGATACTGCATTATGGGTATATAGGACTGTTTATAAGAGACCTATAGGTATGTCCCCTTATAGATTAATTTTTGGGAAAAGATTATTGGGCTATTAAGGAATTCATTTTCAATTTGAAAGACACCAGTGAGAAAAGGTTATTGTAATTGAATGAGCTTGAAGAAATTAGGAATAAATCTTACGATAATGCTACGATTTATAAGGAAGGAAAGAAAGAATGACATGATCGAAAGATAATAAAAAAGGAATTTGAACCTGAACAAGAAGTTTTATTATACAATACAAGCTTGAAATTATTTTCTGGAAAACTAAAGTCAAGGTGGAAAGGTTCATTCAAAGTTGTAAAAGTCTATCCCTATGGAGTTGTTAGAATTGAAGATCTNAATTATTTTCTGGAAAACTAAAGTCAAGGTGGAAAGGTTCATTCAAAGTTGTAAAAGTCTATCCCTATGGAGCTGTTAGAATTGAAGATCTTAAGACTGGAAGGATATTTAAAGTAAATGGGCACATATTGAAACCATATTTTGATGGTCAAAGACCAGTTTTTTAAAAAACTATAATGTTGGGTCACCTAGAATAAAGACTGGGAATATCGGGCTGACGACATTAAACCAAGCGCTTTATGAGAGGCAACCCATACTTATCATAATTTATTTTACCTTTTGAGTTTTTCTTCAGAATATTTTACATATATTTATATTTATATTTTTGTAGAGTCCATGTATTTAAGAAAATAATTTAAAAAACATATTTATTTATCTAATTTTATGAAAGAATTGAGAATTTTTTATCAAAATCAAAAATGCAAATTTTTTAAACTGGCACATGATGCGCCGAATTCCAGAGAGCTGCACATGATGTGCCAGAATCAGCGTATGATGTATCTTGGTGACAAAAATGACTTAAACTGTTTCAAAAGAAGGTTTTTTGGCGGGTTCTTCTCTTTAAAACTCTCAAAAATTGATTATAAAGTCCATTTTAGGGGGGAACGAGAGAGAAGTGATTATATTTCAATTCCAATGGCGGCCCACTCTAAAAGTTCTGCTAGATTTGGGATTTTCAACAGGAGAAAGTTCGTCAGTTTTTATGCGTAGAAGTTGTATGATCGTGTTTTAGTGAAGAAGAGGCTAATCAAAGAAAGGGGGTTTGTGAATCAAGGATTCAATACACCGAATACTCGAGTTGAAGAGATTATTGCGCAGAGACGTTGGGAAGTGCTTTGTTACACTACTGTCGCCGTAGTCGCCCCTGTGGTGAAAAATTTTTAATCAAATCTACATAGAATCGATTAAAGAATTGTCTATGAGTGTGGCAGGTTTGTGCAATTCACTCCTTCAAGAATAAACGAGATGTTTATGATTGAAAATGTGCCTATCTGTCATTATGTGAATTTTACGCCTACAAGGGATAATATGAATGAACTTTATCGGCACCTTACGGATGAAGATGCGAATTGGGAGGCCAGGATGATGTGAATGTAAGTTTTTCATCATCATTGTTAAATCTTGTTTCTAAGGCATGACACTTCTTTGTTGCATCAAAATTACAGCCTACTATGAAAGTCAGTAAGATAACTAAGGAGAGCGCTATTTTAAATTATTGCATTCAGACCGGAAAACCTATTGATATTGGAGCAATTATTGTGAAATCAGTTTTGGGTTTGATTGTGAATGGGTCTGCAACTAAACTTGGACATCCATCCACTATTTTTCCAACTATGCATTCAATTGCAATTACCTTACGAGAGTTGGGAAAAAATGCTTCTAACTTGGGAGCTGATGGATCCAGAAGTCTATTGCAATTGTATTAGAATGAGAGATGAAAAAAATATGAATGTACTAATGGATCAAGGATCCCAAAATTCATCCCCTATTCAGACTTAATTCAGTTCTAATGCAATGTTAAAAAGGGTCAAGAAATTAGAAAATGATTCATTTGAGTTAACTAGAGGTAGATGTATTAAAGATGGCTTGGAACGTATGTTCAAGAAACATGCATGGATTGAGGAGGATTCAACTGATGAGTTTTCTTATCGACCCTTATACAACTTGTATGTGCACTACCAATCTATGGGAGATATCCAGGAGGACAAGAGTGAAGGAGATGTTTGAACTTAATCTATGCACGCAATGTTCTATTTAGTATTGCTTGTTTTTGTTGTTTGATGTGTTGGATTGTATTTATTTTTATTGTTGAACTATATTGATGTTGTGTTTGGCATGTTGATGTTTATATTTCAGTGTTAGGATGTTTTGGTTTTCTTTAAACATTGAATTAGATGTTTATTGGCTTGCTAAATGTTAGTTTGTAATAACACAGATTTTATATATAAAAGTGAGTTTTGTGTTGTTTGTGAAAGATGGATGTTAGATTAATGCTTAATTATGCTTGTAAGGGTTCATTTGAGTTAACTAGAGGTAGACATAAAGTGGTAGAGAGCAAATTTCACAGAAAACAAAATCTAGAAAATTTAAGGCATTCGCACATGATGCGCCGAATTACAGAGTTGACGCATGATGCGACAAATTCCTGAAAATGCTAGATTGCTTAAAAAATCATAAAATCGAACAGTAAAATCCATTTTTACTACTTGGGTCGTCTCCTACTTATAAACCTTGACCTTGGGTTTCACGTTGGGTGCGATAGAGAAGATTTCGAAGACTAAAAATTGTAGATTTCATCTTCTCTTGGTAAGAGCTTCACTTTAACTTAGAAATTTTTTATTTTCATCATGGTTTTTCCTACATTATTTAAATGCTAAAATTGGGATTTTTGATGAAAAAATCTTGAAGAAAACTCATGGTAAAAGTTTCTTACCAAATATTCTTACTTGGGGAGTTAGATTTTTTATTTTATAATTTATATGAAATTTATTTGGATTTTGGTAGAATTTCAAATGGCTCCACGAGTAAAGAGAGGAAGATCAGATTATTTTGATGCACAAAGTTTTATTAATTTGAAGGCCCAACACAGTTATAACACTCAAATCAAATCGAGAAGATTGATCCAGGAACAGGCATTTGCTAAACCGGGTGGCGAGATCAAGAGGTTGATCCTTGCCAGAAATTGGGAACAATTTTTCTACTTATACCAATGATTCGGGAGTTTTATGCTAACTTGAGATTTACTAATGAGATCACATTCTTGTGAGCGGTAGCAAGTTAAATTTACTGTCGAAAGAATTAATACTTTTTATGGGCTGAGGAATGTATTTTTTGATGAATATGTTGCATTCGTGATGACTGATTCATCACTAGATGAAGTGATTTCCTTCCTGACTAATGGAAAAAGAGAATGGAGGATTAAAAATAATAAGATAGTTAACTTCTCCGCTTCCATGTTGACTAATCAGTCAAAGGTATGACACCACATCATTTCTGCTAGATTACTACCAACAAATTATCTTGCCAATGTAACAAAGGATAGAGTTGTATTGAACTATTACATTCAGAACATGAAAGCAATAGTTGTTTGTGTTCTTATAGTTCATCATGCATGGAGCATAGCTAAGAGCTATACAGCTAGTGATTCAGGTTACCCTGCCCCAATTTTCACTCTTTGTGAGCAATCGGGAGTAGAATCCCGTAGAAATGAAGAAATATTACAACCACAAAATTTAATTGGGAAGCATATGATTCAAAGAGTTGAATCATTTGTTGAATTTAGGGGTGCTAGAAGTGATAGACCCTCTACATCAGCTGCAGGGGCATCAACTTCTCGCCTCGCATCATTAGAAAACATTTTGGACTAACTCATGATTCAAAAATTAGATATAATAAATATTCAAAATCATATTGGAGAGATTGGAGCAAGAAATGCTTATAATGATAAGTATCATAACAGAAGAGTTCAGCATGATATTGCTTTTGAGGATGCTATGGTGAGGTATCTCAGAGGTGAATACAATGTGGAATTTCCTACTTGCCCCAGCTTTACTCCATATGCTTCTATTCATGATGAAGAAGAAGAAGAAGAAAAGGTAGAAGATGATGATGATGAAGATGATGATGATGAAGATGATGATGATGAGGCTGGTGAAGAAGATTAATATTTACTTGAGTTAGTTTATTTGTTTTGTTGTTTGTTTGTTTGTATGTTGCATGGATTTTATTTGGTTGGTATTTGAATCTGTAGTAGTAAGAACTTTTATTTTTGTATTGTGGACTTAAAATTGTAATAGTAACAATAGATTTTTACGTTTTCTGCATTTTTAGTATTTTTCAGTTTTTGTTTTTGTTTTTAAATCTCAACAAATTCTATAGAATATATTATGTCTCATTTAATGCTTTAAAGCTTGTTATGTATTTTTAAAGTTAGTGCATGCGGTATAGCAGAGCCCAATTTCATAATAAAAAATCCTTACAGGTTAGTTTTTATTTTCATGCATTAACTATTTTCTTTCACCTTTATGCTAAAATATTTTAAAAATGCTTAAGAGCTTAAGTTTGGGGGGAAGAAAAATTTTATGTGTCCTTAAGTAATAATATTTTAAAAATTAATTTAACATGACATAGGATATTAAGATTAAACTTTAAATGACTATACTTAAGTTTATGAATATTATGGTAAATTGAGGTAAAAAGGTTTTAATAATGAAGGTCAATTCTAATGTTAAAGATATTTAGTATGATAAGATAAGACTAAGATTTTCTATTTAAAGTAAAGAAAATTGTATTTTTGAAGTATTAAGAATTTTAGAGATTCATGTAAGAAGAAAAGAATGAGACTTTATGAAAATCATAAACTAATATGAATTTATAAAGTGAAGAAAGGTAAGGAGTTTTCACTTTGAGAAGAGGATAATGAAGTTCAAAACTATTAAAGGCTATCCAAATATAGTAATCCCCACTTGAAAAAGAAAAAGAAAAGAAAGGATTGAAAAGTTCCTAAAAGAAATTAAAAAAGATAAAAAGAAAAAGAAAAGAAAAGAAAAATAAGTGAGGAGAAGCTTGAGGAAATGCCTAATCAAAAATTAGCTTCACTTGAATCAACTTAAGGAAAAAGCTTTATTACATTTTCTAAACTTATATTGGATTATTAGTAGCATTATTAGTAAAGTTTTTTAGAAGTTCTTTTTCATATGAACATTCTAGTTTTCCTTTATATGACAAATTGCAATTTCGCTTGAAATCAATAGAGATTCATAAATCTTAAAATTGACTACTAAGTAATCATAGACTTAGAATTTGAATCTAAGTTATTAAAGGTTTTTCTTAAATTTTACTATTTTATTTACTAAACTAAAGTATGGAAGTTATAAGTTAGTCTCTATCCTAAGTCATATGATTTATGTAGTAAAAGTGTCACTTGAGGACAAGTAATATTTAAGTTTGAGGGATTTTGATACACCAAAATAATATATTATTTTAAGTATATATTTTATGTTTATTTTTGGTGATATTGCACTTTAAAGAATGGTATTTTCATATTTTTATTACAGATATATAAATTTTAGGCATTTGGAGCAAAAGTAGCAAAAAGGACGAAATTTGGAGCCAAAACAGCGAAGTTTCGAATTCTGGCGCATGATGCGCCAGATCGGAGCCAGATGCGCCAAAGCCCAAAACAGTGCCCTCTTCAGTAAACTGGCGCATGATGCGCCAGATGCGCCATTTGACAGAGAGTTGGAGCATGATGCGCCAAATTTGGCGTCAGATGCGCCAGGGACGATTTTTTTGCGGATTAAGGCAGTTCAAGACAAAATTTTTGCAAATTTTTAAAGAGACACTTATTCTAGACACCTCTTGAAATAATCAATGCATCTAGACACTTTGGAAGGTTTTTTATGAAGGGATATGTCTCTTGGATCAATGGACATGTCATTTGAATTCAAAAGAGTTGAATTTTGGACAGAATTTTGGTGTGGATTTTGAATTCTCTTTAGAGGGAAGTATAGGGCTTGAAGAGAGGAGAAGAGGAGCTTTCGAACGGGGCAAGTAGAGAGTCTAGCCTGTGGAGAGTTAGAAAGAGAGAGAAATTGAAGGGCTTGGAGATTCTCTTCAAGGATTATAAAGATGAGAGGGAAGGTGAGAGATTTCTTCTTCATTGCAGTTCTAAGAGAGAATTGAGAGTGCTTATAAAGAAAGGAAGGCTTGGAGAGAACTTCTAGGAGTATTCTTATTAAGGATTGTGAGATAAGTTGTGTCTTTTATTTCTTTTGTTTTGTAAACTTTTTTTTATTAATGAAATCTGTGTTTTGCCATATCCTTCTCATGAATTCTAAGTAGTCTTCTTTATCCTTCTCCCAACTTTGAGATATGGTTTTTTGAAGAATTGATTTTATTTTATATGGTTTTAAATGTCAATAATTTGTAATGATTTGAACTCTAGCCTTCATTTACTTTTTAATCTGGCTAATTGAATAATTAAAATGTGTTAAGAAACAAATGTTCCGAAAGGGTATGATTTCTACAACATGGGGAGAATCACATTTGATTTTATGAGAGAGTATTTCATCCATGGAATTTGGTACAAATAAATAGAAAAATATACTTTGTTGGATGCAGAATTAGAGATTTTAAGATGATAGATTAAAATCCCTAATTTGGTCCAATTGATTGAAAACTGATGCGAGATTGTTAGCCCTCAGGGGAGGGAGTAGCGAAAGCTCTAGAGTGGCAGCCAGTATCTTCCCAACCTAGCCACGAAATTAGGAACCAAAGTCTGGATTAGTCAATGTTCCTTATGCACTTGGAAGAGGGTAAGAATAGGATTGCTCCTATTTGGCACAAAACAGTTTTTATATATGCTTTCAAATGATTTTAATTTATTCACAAATCATATACTTTATGTAAAGGGGAATAATACTTTCTTAAATTTGAACTTTTTGTCACAACATCTTAGTTTTGAATTTTTGTAATTTTCTTTTGAAAGTTTAGCATTTAGTTTAGTTAACTTTGTCTTTCAACTGCATTTTATTTAGCATTCAAGTGTCACTTAATATTCAAACTTCACATTTTACTTTTTGTATTTTTAAAATTGTACTTTACATTATAATTTTAGGAACTTATTTACAGGCATTTCAACCTTCCGTGTGGGATCGATATCTAGGACTCCATTAGAGCCGTTTATTACTTGAGCGATACGTATACTTGAGTTATTTTTAAAGGGGATTTGGCAGTTTAAATATTTTTAAAGTTAAAACTATTTTAACTAAAGTTTTTTTGTTAGGATTAATTTGCATATTTGTTATTGTATCTACCGTGTATATTTTGTAATATTGAAAAATATTTGCAAAATTAACACATTAAATCCACCTGCATCATATGGGTAATGAGAATTCATCTTTAGCAAATCCTTTGTTTAAATCTTGGAAGTCCACGAATACACAAATTTGGTTGTTCTTTTTCTTTACAGGCACAACACTGACCAATCATTTTTGTTATTTCTCTTCTTAGACAAAATAAGTTTCAATCAGCTTATTAACTTCAACGATTATTGTTGTTTGATTTTCTATCTTCTTTATTTAGGAGTTCTTTTAGCTTGTATAATATCCAATTGTATCTCCAGTCTATGAACTACTAATTATGGGGCTAACCTTGGAATCTCTTCATAAATTTAAGTAAAATAATCTTTGTAATCTGTGAGTAACACCATAATTTCACTTGTTTTTTATTCATTTAAAAGAAAACTTACAAAAATTAGCTTAAGGTTGTCATGAGTTCCTAAGGCCACTTCTTTTAACTCATTGATGATTGATTTCATTTCCTCTTCTATTTTTTGGGGTGCATCCTCAACTGAATGGTCATTCGAATCCTCCAAAATTTTTAGACAGACTCTATCACTTAAGTCATTATCTTCTGAAATGACTTCTTTAGGTTTTGACTAGTCTATAACGATTATGTAATAGTCTTATCATCCAACAAATCTACGGTTGCAAATCCGACACCAACTTTTGACTTATCTATTGCATATTTAGTATCTCAATGGTTTTAAAGTGGTGTGATTACTTTTTAGACCAAGTATGTGGTATCAAACATTTTTTCCCAGTTTAGAAACACAAGATGAATAACAATCAAAGATTAATTTCATTAATTCATTAAAGTCACTATCTTCAAATTGTGCATCAGTTTTAGAGCTTAAAGATAAAAACCCTTGGTAGAACGGCTGGTTGTGATAGCCATCTAATCGGGGTGCAACTTTAACTTCCAAGCTGACAATAGTCTCATAAAATAATAGGGCTAGAGTGAAAACATATTGGTTAATTTTTTCATATTTTGATGACTCGGACTTGATTTTATTTGTAGCTATTGTTCCTTCTTATGTATCATCTTTTTCCTTGGATATTTCTCATGGAGAATTTGGCTTTGTTAAAATAACAGACCAGCTCATAATGTCTGACTCATCCTCCAAAATGGATTCTAAATTACGTTACGTAGGAGGGGTTCTATTTTTTATGTTCCATTTTCTTTTGTAACTTTTCATAGTTCCATCACCTACTCATGGATTTTGAGAGGAGTAGGACTATTGAGTTTTGACTTAGTCTTCCTCCTCTTCTTTTGATGACATATTTTTGCTTTTTCTTTTTCATACTTTTCTTTTTTTGCTACTTATTTATGCTTCTTCTCTTTTGTGGTACCTTTTTTAGTGTTTTTTTGCTACTATGATATTTTATTATTTCTCCTTGGCCACATCTTTTCAACTTTTTTCTTTTGTGACATTTTTTTCTTTCTTCACCAGGTCCTTGGTTATGAGTATCTTTCTAAAATAAATAATTTTACTCTTTAGCACACAGTAATAATTTTTGTAATAATTTTCAATTCTATACATTAGCAGCCTAAAGAAATAAGGACTCAGAGGGCTAGGGCATACAATGGTGAAAACAAACAAAAGAAATGTGTGGGGTGACTCGACCTGCAATCACGTAGTTATTTTAGTTTCCTGGCCAAAAACTTGACCAAGTTTCCTTAGGCTGCTAGTGTGCAAAATGAATATGCTATAGAGTTTAGAATTTAATATATAGTTTATAAACTAGGAGTTTTGCGCAAGTATAGATATTTTTCAAGTACTATAGGGTTCTTTAAAACCCAGAGTATCGATCCCACAGAGAAGAGTGACAAGAAATCCCTTAGGCTAAGTTCTAGTCTACTACTATCAGGTCTTAGTTTGAAATTTTTGAAAAGTTTGATTTTCTTGAACCCAAAAATTTACTCTAAGATTAAAATTAACTACATTAAATAAAATCCTAATCTACATAGACTGGTTAAATTTTGGAAAGTTCTATATAATCAAAATCCCTTACTTCATGCAATGAATGTAGCAGCATAAGTAGTATAAGAATTGATAGAGTTATGTAATAATTTTTGTGCCAAGGAACACATGTCTACCTACCCTTTTATGAGTGTATAAATAAGCTTAGTATTCTATTAGGTTTACACAACTAGCAGATATGCGAAGGTTGTTAAAAAGCCTTACAACTCATGATAAGGTACCCATTCACTTACATCAGTTGTCACCTTGAAGCTCCTAATAGAAATAGATCATGAAGTATATATCCTTTAAAATTTTCATTACCACCTAAACTACTTCACCAAAGCCAACTGGATAATGTGAGTGCACTCAAGTTGTGAAGTCACCACTCTTCTGAGTTTTAGTCTCAACTTATAACAGATTTTAACATAACATATGACCAGTGCATTATGTCATTGAAGTAACAGAGATATTTCTCATCACATAGAAATTAAAATTATTCTACCATAAAACTAATTTTCCTACACATGCCACTACTTCATCACAAGAGGAAAGAGTAAGGAAAACTACTCACTAAGCATGGAGAAAATAGATGGATTCTTTGTTGCAAATGACATTAAAATCATACAACTATATTGCAATAATTCAAAGTAAATACAAATAGAGTCCAAAACTTATCTTTACAGAGATTCNTATATATATATATATATATATATATTGAAAATTAATATTTTAATTTTTGAAAATATGAGACCAAACCGATCTCATACATGCAATAGTTTAAATAAATGAGTGCAAAAATCACAAGTAACGTACCTATCCTGAGGAACAGACACATTACTTAATATTGAGACTCGATTAAACAAATTAAAGAATTTAAGACATCCGTTTTAGTCTATGAAACCTTTATGTTGACAGACAAATTCTCTTATCTAATATAAAAGACTAGATAGGGTTTATATTAAGCTGGATTCCAAAATTTCCTATAGAGACGAGCATCAATAGTTAATTACATCTTAGATAATCAAAACCGCCTAAGAAAACTCTTGATTTAGATAAAAAATTATTGTCTTCAAGAATCTCAAAGTTTAGGGTTTTTGAGGTTGGACAAAAAAATATCAAGCAAAAAAGATCAAATAGAAGCAATTATTTTCATAATCTAAATGGAGAAAACTAAGGGATTCCATGAATCCTGAAGTGAACCTCAGTGACTTCCTAAGTTATCCTATGGTTTGGCTTCAATTTTGAGGAAATATTATTATATGTTTCATCCTACCAATTTTTATTATTTATGGCTTACACTTGCATGACATGGTCGTACAAATAGCCTGTAAGATAGGAGGGTTTATGTCATAACGAACAATAACATTGGAGCCTAAAGAGAGTTAGAGCTTATATTGCACAACATGGCTATGCAAAAGCCTAAATACAATTTGAGGATTTATGCCATACTAGAAGGGCTACCTCGAAGTCCTACAACTTGTTGTTTAATTCCAAACAAAGTTATTATTGTAGATCTGTTTGCTCTCTCGAAGTTGTCCTTCTGTACATTCTTTCATGCTGCCCACATAGTTAGCTCCAAGTGCCTCGTCGAAGTGATTGCTCCAGGTTCGAACTTATAGTCTTACAGTTTAAGTGACAAGTTTTGTTATTGTTGTTGTTGAAGTGTCTTTAAGGGGGATTCTAATTTAATTAGAGTGACATCGATTAGGATCTTATGGTTCTCTCATTCTGACACCACTATTTTCTCTTGAATTTACTTAGTCTGAATGAGTGGTTAAGTTCATTTAAACCGGAGAACTCCTGTTAGGAACTGTAGGTTACCTCATCCAAAAAATCCTCATAAACCCAAAAGGAGTGTATTATGTTTGCTCATTATTTTGAAAGTGTAGATTTAATTTTAAAAATATGTTTTATTGCTTTTTTTTCAGTTTTGGTTAAGTTTTTCATATAAAGTAAATAAATGCAGGTAGAAATTGATGTAAGGTAAATAAGTAAAATTGCAATGCATATCTGAGCCTCTGCTACTGATGCATGGTTAACATCATAAAGCATTCTATATCTGTAGGAAATTTAAATAAATTACCAGAAACTAATTAGGAGCATCTGGTGCGAAAAAAGTCAGAAAACAAGTCGTAGCAAAACACGAGCAAGTAAAAGAAAGCCCATAATAACATATGGAAGATCATAATTAAGTGTAAGACATTGGTAAAGGTGGGGGCTCAGAGCTTGACTGTGTGCTTCCCAAGCTTAAGTAAGAGCTACCAACCCGATAACCTACGGAGGGTGTCCTAACCTCGATCTAAGTGATTAACCGTGGACCTTTATAAATTTTCATTTTTAATTTTTGTTTTCATTTTCGTTTTCATACATGTAGAATTTACTTTAGCAGGGAAAAGAAATTTTATTTTTGTAAATACTTTGCAAAGTAGTATAGTCCACAGGTTAATTACTTTGATCGAGCTAGGACTGCAGGAAATATAAAAGTATCAAGGTCAACAATCTCATCAAGAGTTGTCAAATAGTATCATCGGTCTTTATCCTCCTCTCCCTTTATTTAAGGTCCTTGAGGTAGGAGTACTATTCTAAATCTCGCTTTGTATCCCTTATTTTAGCACACATTAGCATTATTGACATTGCCCAAGCCACATAGACCTCAAACTTACACAAGCCCGATGATCCACATATGACAAAAACAAATTTTCCCAGTTGCTCGCAAGGATTTAAATACTTTAGAGAAGACTAAAATCCTTGAGCATTGGGTCAATTAATGTAGGATAAGTAGTGTAGAGCATTTTTTTATTAATTTAGGTAAATTATTGGGTCCCAAGGCATGACTTGGTGGGTCCCTAAAAGCTTTAATGGATGATTTTCTTGAAAAAAGCACAATAAGTTCAGTTGTCATTCAAAATATCTAAAAAATCATAAAATTGTTTGGGGCATAACCCTAAACAACTTTTAAAACCCCTTGAATCGTTTTGAGTTCATTTAAAATTATCATGTTGTTAAATTAATCATCTGAAGTTAAATTTTGATCCAATAATAATTAATTGGTCCTGTGCTCAATGAACCTTGATGTTTTAATTATCCTATGAGTGGGGTACTTAGACATTCACTTGACGTCCAATTTAGGAGTTATGTGAGTGGGTGCCCATAAGGGCAGTCTTAAATCATTAAGGATTTTGTGCTCGTGATTAAAGTGGAGTTTGTAGTGTTTTAGAGATATCCATGATTAATTTAGTTTCTTATTTCTAAACCTCATTAAGCAAATTTAAATCAAGTTTATTTCAATACTAAGCCCTTAAGTCTTCTTCTGTAGCTAAATTTGCAACATGCAAAGAAATTGAATTAAGTGGATTTAATTATCATTTAAAGATTGTATTAGTCACCAATTAGAGGGCTTCAAATGAGTAAGTTTTCATCTTCCTAGCTCAAGCCCACTACCCTGGGATCATCCAATTAGGGTAACTTCCAAGTCACAATAATTTAGAAAAATTACATTTTTATCTTTATTGTAGAAAAGTGGTGAGTTGATTTCTACCTCTTAATCCCTTTTCTTTCAAACATCCAAGAGGATTCATTATGATCAGTATTACTCATTTACCCTTTGACTTAGCCTAAATTTTAATTAGGGCATCAAAATCGCATAATTATCATTTTGCCCACAGAGCTCTTCACTTCATAAATTATGAAAGTCAACTCAAATGACTTTAAAAGATTCTTGGTACCCCATCATGGGTCAATTAAAATATCAGAGGTGAAATTATAATTTTCTCATTTATATTTAATTTTTATAATTATTTTAGCTAAAAAATAAGGATTTTCAATGTTAATTCATTTAATTAATCAAGGTGAATTTTTTGTCTCTAAGAAAATTAATGGAAGTTTACGTAGGTGAGAAGACTATTTGAACCAAATTTCATGATTTTCCAGTTATAGTTTAATTACTATAATTATTTATTGATTTTAGTGATAAATTAATTAGAAAATATAGTTTAATTTCAAAAATTACATTTTATATTTTTCTTTAGTCTCTCTAAGTTCAAATAACTAGAGAAATAATTTTTTTATTTATATGATTTTTATTTTATTTATTATAATTATTTTAATGAAAATTAAGGAAAATTAATTTTATACATTTAAAAATACATAACTTTATTAGAAAAATCAGAAAAAATATTTTAAATAGTCTCAAGTGACTAGGGAACAATTTGTGACATTTTGATATATTTTTGTATTTTTTTTTGTTTTTTTTGGAATTTTCTTTTTATCATATTATTTTTATGGAAAAGATAGCTCAAAAATGAACTTTTCATTTAAAGTTTAATTTTATTTTTGTTGGATGCCTCTGGTCACAAGGAACACTCAAATCACTTTCATAATTTTTTTGAGTTATATTTTATTTATTATAATTATTTTAGTGCAAAAATCTCATTTATCTTGAAAAATAAACTTTGATATGAAACACATTTCAAATGAGTTTCAAATTTTTACAGTGACTTAATATGTTCATTATCTTCACTGTGGATGAAATTTTGTGATTTATTGAATTATATTTTGTTTTCTATAATTTTTATGATCTTTAATGACTTAATTACCTATGATAATACACCTAATTATTTAAACTCATTTTATATTTTCCTAGGGTCCTCTAACCACGGTGAACTTGCAAAGCAAACCTCACAATTTTTTTATTTATAATTTAATTTATATAATTACTCTAATAAAAAAATAGGTGACTAGTCTTGAAAAATGGGGCTTTTAGGGCTAGGGGTGTTTTTTTACTTTGGAAAAATCAGACAACACTCCTAATCACATGGAGAATAAACTCTCTAAATTTGAAATCATGGTGATTAATATTTAATTAAATAAAATTAAGACAAACTTATAGGTATTTAATTAATTAAAAATCAAATACCTTACAAATAATTTTTATTTATGGTTCATAATTTCCTCCTTTGTTCACCGAGCATCAAGATATTTTTATTTTATTTTTATAATTTTTTCTACACCAAATTATGATTTTCTAAAGTTTTTTACTTTATTTAATTCAAAAATGCTCTATTTTTCTACTTATCCACGTGGCACCAATTCATCCTCGGCAACTCTGAAAAGTCGTGTGCGCTCCCCCATTTGATGCCGCCTTCCAAGTTAGCACCCACACGCCTCGCCTATACTGCTTCACCTTCCCTTTTGGCTTCATTTGGAGCGTCCATTTGATACACGGTAAAACGGATAGCATCCATTCATCGTCCCCATCAGACCCAACCCGAGAACCGTCTAACTTCTAGACCAAAGATCTCGTTCAATACTCAACCAAATCATATTCCTACACCTTCATCTAGGCTAGGAAAACCTATCTATATGGTCACTTGTGTATGAAATAAAAGACTACTTCACAAACGATGAAACCAAGCCAAAAATTAGTGATTTTTAGTTATACCTTTGCCCAAGAGGTTAGGCCTCAATTTGGTGGTCGTAGAAGCTTCCTTGAAGTCCCACGAACATGCTCGAAGTGTCACTTTCGTCTGGTATGGGGTTTAGGTATAAGTTTGATCAACAGGTGGAGTGGCCTTGGTCCAGGTCTGGTGCAGAGGGCTCAAAGGATGGGGCTTTTGCTTAGGAACTTTTCTTTATGCTCTGGGGAAGCTCATAAGCAAATCAATTTGAAGATTTGTGGAGGTTTCTGGAAAGACAGAAAACTACCCTAGATTTCAAAGATGAAATTGGGCTTGGACAGTGGGAATGGGTGGCTAAGGACAGTGGAGTTGAACTCAGTGAGGTTAGGAGAAGCTCTGGAGTGATTTTGGCAGAGTCTCCCCAAGCAATTGGATCTTCTTCCATGCTTGGCCGTGAGGGGGAGATTTATAGTTGAGGCCAATGGGGAGGCCTCATGCTTTGTTTGGTTGGTGCTTGGTTGGTGCTAATAAGCCCAGGTGGAGTGCTAAGCGGCGTCAGCGACCAATCAGGGTTAGCCACATAGGATGGGCTGAATTTGGAGATTAAATCAAGGTGGCCTCCCCTTGAGTTTGGGATTTTCAACCACTAAGCTGGCCAGCCAGGCCAGAGGGGGTGATCAGCTAGCTAAGGGAGGTTAGAAGGAAGTTTAATTGTGATTAGTATAGTGGTTTTATAAAGTAATGCAAAGGTTGGGTCATTTGGCCAAATTTAGGAAGGGGCTCCCTAATTTGAGGGACCTTTGGTCCATGACACCAAATTAGGGTCTTAGGTGATTTGATTAGCACCCTAGGAGCCTAAACACGACATGAAATGATTAAGCTTGGGTTAACTCCAAGATTTTAAGCTAAATTGGATTTTAGGCTTAAAATTGGGGTTTAGGCTAAAACATGGATTTGGGCTTGACTTGGAAGGCTCAATTTAGTGAAATTTTGGCTTAGGGTCAATTTGGGGCATTTGATTTGGACTTAGCATTTAGACTTGAAAGAGTTCAATTAGGCTGGAATTTGGTTTCAATTGGGTTGGAAAATGATGAAATTTGATTTGGATTTGAAAATAGGAAAGTTTGAAATCAATTTGGTGGAAATTTGGGGTGATTTGGAGACTTTAGGAACTTAAGGGCAGTTTCTGAATTTTAGGTAATTTTGGTTGATGTAGACACAATTGAAGTTGTGAAGTGGTCAGGCTCGATTTTGGGGATATTTGGAATGAATTTGGAGGTTTTGGTAATTTCTTGGGCCATGAGGGGCAATTTGGGAATTTTGGGAAAGTTAAGGGTATTTTTGGGAATTTTGAATAATTTAGGGCATTTTGGTCAATTTGAATAGTTTGAAGTGGTTTGTTATGATTTTTTGTGTGAGAATTGGCAATTTGGGCAATTTTATGAAAATTAGGATTCCAGGGGTATTTTGGTAATTTTTGAAAAGTTTGGGGGTAGTAGGTCAAAATTGGGCATTTGAGTAGAATTGGGGTTCAACGAGGATGTTAATCATAATTTCACTCTTTTCGTGCCATGAGACCAAGGGGAAGCCTATCTTGGTTCCTCCATGTGTTGATCCTATCCGCCCTAGCCAAAGGATAAGAGCTCACATGAGTTTCCAAGAGAGTAGGGAAAGAAGGCAAGGGTGAATGGTTTTAGGGTTTAGGATTGTGCATGTGTGTGCCTGACCAATATCAAGACCAAACCACCCAATGCTAACCTTAAGAGCAAACAATCATATGAGAACTCCTCTTGTGCTCCCTCATGTTGGTTCCAATCTTCTAAGTGTTAAAGGGCAAGACCAAACATGTGGAACTTCAAGAAGTGCAAAGAAATGTTTAGAATTTTCTAATGTGGTAGAGTTCCATCACTAGTTCTCTAAGATAGTCAACAGGAAAGTCGTATAGCTAGATCCTAGGCTTTTAAGGAAGAAATACTAGACCTTAATAAAAGTGAGGTCAACAACACTCCCCCTCACACTCACTTGCCTCCATCTCAAGAGACATCAAGCCTCATTTGATATAGTCCTCAAAATTTTTAAGAGTCATTTCATATGCCCCTTTAAAATTTATCCAAAGACAGTGAATTTTTAGAAAACTGATTCTGGCGCCTAGGCACTCAACTGTGGAGCCTAGGCGCCAGCCTTCTGGAAGCCCTAGTTAACTACCTGGCGCCTAGGTGCCTGATCCTGGCGTCGGGCTCTCTCTTCATGTGTAGGGTTTGGTGCTTAGGCACATGAAGCTGGCGCCTAGGTGCTAGTTCACTTTGTGGTCCTTTGCTCCATTTGACCCTGTTTTGCTCCTTTTTGGCTCTTTTTTCTTCATTGAACCTGCAACCAAAAACACTTGAAATACCTTCCTTTAAAGTGCAATATCATTAAAAATGAGAATAAATGTATATAAAAAAGTAGCACATTTTTAGGCATGTCAATTCCCCCAAACTTAAACGTTACTTTTCCTCGAGCAACACTACAACTTTAAAAATATGTTGATTTATGTTAGTGGGTTTCTTTAAGATGACCTAAAAATTAGTTCTATAAATGTTATACTCCAACTTATAAGAATTTTCAGTAAAATAGATGATATTTAAGATATCAAAACATAATAATTTTAGAATTTATGGATTCTATTTTGAATATAATTTTACTAATATTTTATGAATTAAGCTTAGAATTGATCCTATTTTTTCTTCCTTAGAAAGATTCAAGTGAAATTAATTTTTAATTAGCTTCGAATCCTCAAGTTTCTCCCCACATATTTTCTTTGTCTTTTCTTTTTTTTTCTTTTTTTTCTTTTCTTTTAGGATTTTTAATCCTAACTCTTTTATGTGGGGATTACTATATCTGAATAGACTTTTAATGATTTTGAATTTCACTATCCCTTTTTAAAGTTAAAAATTTATTTTCAATGCTTAATTTAAAATGTAATATTAATTTTGGAAAAAAAAAAGAATTTTAATAGAGCCTCATTTCTTCAAAAAGTATTATTCTAAAAATCCTTAATTTTTCAAAATTTAAATTTTTCCTACTATCAATAGCAAAATCATTTCCCTACTATTTTCTAGTAAACATCTTAACATTTGTTTCAGCCTTTTTTCTAAACTTTCTGCTAAGTTTTCCTATTGCATTTCTACAATTAAAATTTTAGTAATCTTATGATAACTCCACATAAGAAAAATCATTTTTCAAATAAAATTTATTTCTAGTTTCTTTTAAGATAAATAAAGTTTAACTTTGAAATTTATTTTCCTTCCTCCCCCTAAACTTAAATTTTTAAATATTTTACAACCAGTAAACATAAATATGATAGGTAGAAAAATTAAAATTTATAAATACATGCTAAAGATTAAACTAAACTAAAAAGGAAGCATGAACTTTAGTACCAATACTAAGTATAAAAGTAGACATGCAAATTTTCGGGTTCGCAATTTAATAGAGGGAATTGTTATATAATACATAAGGCATGAATATAAAGATGAGTCCATCTAACACAAACAACACTAACACTCATTTCATAAAAAAAAATACAAATATAATTTACTACTTGATCACTTCATCACAGCTACAACACAAACAAACAAACACTAAGACACCTACATATCATAGTTCGACACATAAGCAAAAACACCTACTTACTCTCAACCTCATCATCGTCTTTATCAGCCTCTTCATCTTCTATTTCATCCTCATCCATGGGTTGGCGATGATCAAAAGTTTGATAATGAGGATATCAGGAAATTCGATGTTCTTACTTCTTCCAACCCATTGATTTTGCTTAAACATTTTTATCATGAATGCATAGTATCAAGCCTTAAAATTGCTTTTAATCTTTTTCTTCCTATCCAAATGTTCATTAAATTCTACATTGTAAAACATTTGGCTCTACATAAAAGCAATATCTCATTCAAGTATCTTCAAACGTTCCAAAATAGGCTCTAGGTCTGAGGCAGATCCATGTGAGGCTAGTGATGTAGATGCTCGAGAAGAAGATAGAATATCAGCATTACTCACATTGAATCCGGTTCTAAAATGCTTTTCATAAACTTGTACCTTTGTCTTAATGATTGGCTTAAAGGGATGTAATAGTTGCTCCCAACTTTCATAAGTAATTTCCGACTGTTGATACAGGGCAAAGATAAGGGATGGGTATCCCAATCCCGTAGAAGAACTTCCTATAGCAGTACTGATAATTTATATTGGGATAGGATGGTGAAAGCTACTACATGCTCCAGTTCCAACACTTCTAATATGTCCTTTTGGAAGTGGGTGATGAACAGGTTAATGCTCTCATTCTTTTGTTATCTGATCTGGAAGAAGCTTGTGAATCTTGTTGTAGTTTCTTGATGCTGCAAACTAGGCCACGAACATTCACTTGAAGTCCATGAAAGACACAATCGCCTTATAGAGCAATGCATTGAAACATCTTACGATCGGCTCTCTCAGCATGGTAAAGAAAAGACAACACTTCAAAGCATATATATCCTTGGTAGACACACAGTCAACGCAAATGAGGCTATGTGGTTGGTTGAATTGGTTCTGACCTTAGAAGACTTTAATGTCATAATTTTGAACCTCTCTAGGGGCTCATCCTCAGAGATCTATTGTGAGAACTCATTCTCTAACTATCAAGGCACTTTATTATATTCTAATCAATGTATTTCAATCTGTGCTGACCAAACACTATCTAAGTACTGGGAGTCTCCATCTCTTTCCAGTGCTAAGGAGCTCTTTGGTCTTTGGGTGCTAGCCCTTCTTCTCGGGGATGTTGCTCTCTTCCTCGATCCAATATTTCACAAATGACATCCAACATTTGATCATTCAGCTCATGGATCTGCTGGTTTTTAAACTCTCTTGTACACTATTGTAAGTTTCTTTTCTGTGTTGCTTCTTTTCTTGTATGTAGCATGATCTACACTCACCACAACTTTTAGGATGTTGAATCGTGATTTGTCAGTGAATCGCACCCTAAGGAATAAAGCTTAAGAAATAAGAGTGAGAGTGTGTGAGTGAGAGAGAGAGAGAGAGAGAGAGGAATGAACAGTAATATGTCATGTTCATCTCTTAAAATGATCTCCTTATTTATAAGAGAGAAGTACAATATATTGATATTACATTTCTACAACTAATTTAATGGGGGTTGTAAAGAATATTCTAGGTATTTTACTTATGTGAGTCTATTACTTGGCTACTCTCAAACTTGATTGGCTAAACTTGTTTGACCTCAACTCAATAAAGTTTGCATGATTTGTCAGGTTGAGTTGGTGATGTCAGTCAACAGAACTTGATTAGTTTTAGGTCGTGAGGATAGATTCGGTCAGCTTGGCTTTGTCGAGCGATTGATCTAGTCTAACTGTTGACTCTCGATGACTGTGCGAGGAGCTCCTCTCAGCGGAGTGAGACCAGATTATCAGACGACAAATGAATCACTTTAACCGGTTAGGTAGCTCATTCCTCGATGAGGAAAGCCTGTAAAATGACTATAAGACTCTATTTTATTGCCAATTATAGGTCTCTAATGAGGAGCCTTGGGAGCGTTTGAGAGTCGACAGGTGATATTGAGGAACTGGATGCACAGGTGATCTAAAAATAAATAAATAAATACAAAAATAGAAGGGCGGGCTCATTACATCAGAATCACACAAAATTCTTTATTTATATTCTCTCACTAAATTCCATAAGNTCTAAGGCTGGTGCATCTTATCTGAATAAAATTAGCTAAGCTGGCTGTCAAGAAGTTTTCTTTGAAAATTCTATTTTTAAACAAGCTTTTGAAGTTGCTTCATGAAGCAACTTTTCAACAATAGCTTCACAACAT
>JXCR01134170.1:128320-140349 GCA_002079205.1 Phalaenopsis hybrid cultivar | reverse complement strand
GATGGTGCCGTCGGCGGCCTTCTAGAATATTTAATTCTGGACTCTCGGGAAAAACCCGCCGTCGGCGTTGTCGAGCTCGCCATCGGCGCCCAAGATCATATCTTAATATTTTGGTCCTTTTTGCTTCAAATTCGCTTCTTTTTTTATCTTTTTGCTCCAACCATAATTCAACATACCTGCAATAAAACATCAAAAATACATTTCTTTAAAGTGCAATATCATCAAAATCAATATAAAATAGGTATGAAAATCTCAACATGTTTTTCTTTGGTCACTGACCCCACATTTTTCATAGTTTAAATGAAAGAGCACTATACCTCAAACCCTGTATCTATCCCGAAGGATAAACACAAGACTTGAGAATGAGACTCGATCAAATAAACTAAGATATATATGACATCCATTTGATCTGCGAAACTGTTGTATTTGCTGACAATTTCCCCTATTTAATATGAAGAATTAAATAAGGTTTATTTTAAGCTAGTTTCAGACAAGCTTCTTATAAGGGCACCCTTATAATTAATTATATCTTAAATGACCAAAGTCACCTAAGAAAACTCTCGATAAAAATCATGGAATATTATCTTCAATGAGTTCAAAGGATAAGACTTTTCGATGAAATCGAACAAAGATGTGTGAAAATGGATTGACTCAAATTTAGAACATTTATTGTAAAATCCAAAGGAGAAAGAACTAGGGGATGTCATAGATCCGGAGGAGAACCTCGGTGACTTCCCAGTCTTTCCTATTGTTTGGCTTCAATTTAGAAGATAAATTATTTAAATTTTTCATCCAGTCAATTTTATTAGTTAGAGTTTACATTTGTGTGAAATGATCACACAAATAGCCTGGAAGATGTGAGGGTTTAGGTCGTGACAAATGACAACCTCGAAATCCTAAGATGAGTTAGAGTTTATATTGTATAGCAGAGCCATACGAAGACCTAAAGATGAGGTGAGGATTTATGTTGCATAAGCAGAAGACCTCAAAATCCTATGACTTGTTGTTTAATTCTAAGAAATGATATTTTGTTGTAGATCTTCTTGTTGTTGAAGATGGTTGTGCTGCCCACAATGCTAGCTCCATGCTCCTCGTCGTAGCAAATTTAAGTTTTCTAATGTGTCAATTTATGATGTCAAATTAGATGTCCTTATGATTATGGTCATTTAAGTATTATGGGGCATATTAAAATTGATTAGAGCGACACCGGTTAGGATCCTACGGTTCCCTCGTTCTGGTATCACTATTGTCTATTGGATTCACTTAGTCCAAATGAATTTACTAAACTCAACTTAATAAGTTTCACACTTTCATTTAGACCGTGGAAAGTCTCGTTAGCAACCGTAGGTTACCTCCGCCGAGAGATTCCCGATCATTCGATAGAGATGTTTTAATTTAGTTGCAATTTTGGTTTGTGATGTTTGTGATTAAATTTTGAGTTGTCTTATATTTTGAATGTTGTGACGGTGAATTTTATCTTAATTTATTTTTAGTTTTGGTTTTAGTTTCAGTTTTGTGGCTATCCTAAAAGTTTTAGTTTTCATACAGAGTGACATCGTTGTTTAGCATGCAAGTTCGTAAGCATAAAAGTACAGTGTAGAAAGTACGCGAAAAGAAAGCACTGTAAACTGTAAAAGTGTACTTGGCGAGTCTTCTCGTTCCTCCACCTAAAAAGTCAATACTTGCAAAACACATATATGTATATATAATTTTGCAGGAATTAAAGCATGTTGATAAGGAAAGTAAAAAATACAAGTTTAAGGTGTGTCTACCAGATCCTATGTCATAACTTAGCGGGTTAGGTTTAAATTTTGAGGACGATTCCATTAAGCAAATCATAATAATAAGTCCAGATGTCCTACAAGATTTCCAAATGATCATGAAAAATTTTGGGTAATACCTTAGACATTTCATGGTCCTTGGAATTACCTTTAGTTCATTTTGGTCTTATTGTGTTTGTTATATGTTTCATCCAATTAATACCTTTATGCTCAGTGAATCATGATGTTTTGATTATCTCTTAAGCACTATATTATTTAGGTGTATCACCATGTCATTGATTCATGGCTAACCCAAATGCACCAATAGGAAAGCTAGCCCATTACATTTTCAAAACTATAAATACCCCTCAAGTTTAGGCTAAAGAGGAAAATTCCAAATTTTCCAACAAAAGCTTTGCTAATTTCATTTTTAAGCTTCTCTTAGCTCTCCAAGATCATTTCCCTTCCATTCTCATAGCTTTTCCATAGCGTAAACCCCCCAATTCCACCATTAAAAGAAGCTTAGTCANTTTCATTTTTAAGCTTCTCTTAGCTCTCCAAGATCATTTCCCTTCCATTCTCATAGCTTTTCCATAGCGTAAGCCCACCAATTCCGCCATTAAAAGAAGCTTAGTCGGAAATGGGAATTTGTTAATCCCTACTGCTCTTTGTCCGGTTTTCAATTCCAAGTGATTCTAAACCTTCCTTGAACTTAGAGAAAGCTTTTCCAAACGTTTCTCCTTGAAAAGAACTCATCCAAGTGGATGTCGACCGGATAATCTAAATTTTGTAAGAACGGTTTGGAATTTGAAATTATTGTTGAGAGGAGCTTATTTGGGTCTCTTTTAAGCTATTCAAAGGATTGGATCAAGAAGACCCTTCTCGGATCAAGGTAATTTCATTTTAAAGCATATTTTAGTTCATTTTTTCAAGCTTCGTGAAACGAACCTTCGAAATTTTAGATCATAGCCGTTATGATTTTAGAGCTCTTCGAGATGATTTTTTAGTTTTTGAATCACTGATTTCATTAAGTATTGAGGGGGATCCATGCATTTTAGTATGGATGGTTTTTGGATCATCTTCATTTGAAGAAGATAAACCGATGCCATTNTATTCAAAGGATTGGATCAAGAAGACCCTTCTCGGATCAAGGTAATTTCATTTTAAAGCATATTTTAGTTCAATTTTTCAAGCTTCGTGAAACGAATCTTCGAAATTTTAGATCATAGCCGTTATGATTTTAGAGCTCTTCGAGATTATTTTTTAGTTTTTGAATCACTGTAAGTATTGAGGGAGATCCCTGCATTTTAGTATTGATGGTTTTTGGATCATCCTCATTTGAAGAAGATAAATCGATGCCATTCATTCTATTTAAATAAAACGAACGGCTCAGATCATTTTTTGTTGGTGTTTTGGTGTTTGAAACTCTACAACAGATCCATAAATCAATCATGCACACCCAATGAGAAACTTCATGTGACAGCTTTTTAAGTAATAAATTAGAGAAATTCTTGATTTAAAAAAATGTTAAGAAAATAAAGAAAAATTTTAAAAATCATAACTAAATAAATAAAATTGATGAAAATAAAAACTAAAATGTGTTGGATTTAGAAAAACTAGAAGATTATAATAAAAAAAATCAAAATTTAATAACANTTTAAATAAAACGAACGGCTCGGATCGTTTTTTGTTGGTGTGTTGGTGTTTGAAACTCTACAACAGATCCATAAATCAATCAGCACGGCCAATGAGAAACTTCATGTGACAGCTTTTTACGTAATAAATTAGAGAAATTCTTGATTTAAAAAAACGTTAAGAAAATTAAGAAAAATTTTAAAAATCATAACTAAATAAATAAAATTGATAAAAATAAAAACTAAAATGTGTTGAATTTTGAAAAACTAGAAGATTATAATAAAAAAAAAATCAAAATTTAATAACATCAAATATATTCTAAATGATTTTTTAACCCATTGAAAGATTAAAAAATGTATAAAATATTAAATATAAATCAAAATAAAATGAAATTGCACCTGATTGAATCTCTTGACTATATCATACCTCTATGATATTCTCATAAATAGAGCAAATGTTTTGATATCTTAATTCAAATTTTCTTGTAATTTTGCATTTATTGAAACAAATAATTCCAAAAATTAAAATAAAAATGAGAAAAATATGAATAGAATTGGAAAATTTCAAATTTCTTATGATTGATCACCTCATTCAGTAGGACAGTAACTTCAAATGTTCCACATTAGTCTATTCAATCTCTCTTGGGAAGGGTATGTTTGTATATTGGATATTTACATTTTGAACCTTTCTTATTTAAAATTGAATCAAACCAATGATGAATGGATGAANGAGAAAAATATGAATAGAATTGGAAAATTTCAAATTTCTTATGATTGATCACCTCATTCAGTAGGACAGTAAGTTCAAATGTTCCACATTAGTTTATTCAATCTCTCTTGGGAAGGGTATGTTTGCATATAAAATATTTACATTTTGAACCTTTCTTATTTAAAATTGAATCAAACCAAATGATGAATGAATGATATTGTAATATAACATCAGCTAAATAATTGAGATATTTTAGTTTAATAAAAACTTTGGTTGAGTTGGTAACATGTGCAAAAGGTTATGGTGCAATTATCAAATTGTTGAGATATTGAAGTTTGAAAATGTTTGGATGATTGGTTGGTGAATTTATCCTTGGCAATCATATAAGCTGCTAATTGGAACATGCTATAAAAATTTGGATGAAATGACATAAAGGTTCATATGGAAATCATTGAAACTTAACAAAAATTGGCAAAATTGCAAGAATACCCTTAAGGGGGGTCAAAATGAACAGATAAGAAGCATAAAATTGAAGGATTTGAAAAATTATAAGAATAAGAAATTCAGTAAGAAGTTTAATTATAAATATAGATATGGGTAAAAGTGTACTTTCTCAAAATTACATAATTACCTTTCTTTATATTTTTTTCATAAAATGGAACCAATAAGTGTTAAAAATGGAATAATTTGAACTTAAATAATGCTTAAAATATTAATTAAGAGAAATATGGAAAGCTCAAAAAACAATTTAGGGTAGTTTGGTTATTTTCTTAGAAATTTCAAAATTACCCTTATTGTTTTAAAAACTCCAAAGTGAACTATATACAATTCAAAATCACTAAAATTCACTTACTAAATGAAAGAAATAAAGGTAATGAAGCTAAATAATTGAATCATAATTTTAACCAAATAAAGATAAACCCTTAAAAATAATTCTAACTTGGGTAAAAGTGGTTAAAATATAAAAAAGATATTTACATATATATCTTTCTTAGTAAAATTTAAATAACTTTTTATATATAATTCCAAATTGAATGAGGTATTTACCCATGAGTAAAACATATTAAAAGAAACTAAAAAATCTAAAAATCACTTCAATTCAATAATTTTTCATAATTTCTCATTAACAAATTTATTAAAAAAATTCAATAATTCATAAGAAATTTTAAAATGAACTTGAAATGTTTTGATAAATTTTAAGGTTGTTTGAAATCATATTTTGAACATCTCAGTAAGATTTCAAGTATATTGGAGGTTATTTTGATTTATTATGAATTTTTTAAATAGAAAAACACAAATATGGAAATAATTTAAATAAATCAAATAAAATTAAAAAAATTACAAATTTTTTACAGAAACTTTATCGAGACAATATAAATCTTTAAAAATAATTTCACATCATTTTAAAGTCATTTGAATAAAAAAAGACATTTAAAACCCTAAAAATTACAAAAGATTTTCAACAAAATAATTTATAAAAAATTCATAAATAACAATAATAAAATAAAATAAAATAAAAATAATAAATAACAAAATAATAGCTCACCCTTTGTATTCATAATGATTTCTTTGATGAGGTAACTCATGGTTGTTAATAAGAGTCTGGTCTAAAAAAGTTTAACAACTTCTTTAGCCAAAATTAATAGTGGTGTCGGGATGATAGAGTCATGTAATCTTGATCGGCGTCGTTTAACATAAAATAATATTTCACCCTGTAAACACTTCAATGATAATAAAGATTAATTCAAAATATGTTTCATGAGATCACAACAAACAAACAACAAGAACCTAGGATAGGCCCCCTGGGGCATGGATTTCTTTTTCTTTCCATAAACTTAATTAACATAAAACTTATGACATCAAGGTCGTTTGTCTAACATGACATAAATTCTCACGTTATCTTAAGACTTTCACATGATTGTATGTCGTGCGATATAAACCCTAACTCTTTTTAAGATATTGAGGTCATTCAGTACAACGTAAATTCTTCCTGCTATTAGGTTATTTATATGATCGTATGTCGTGCAAATGTAAGTTCTAACTTCTAATTAAAATATAAGATTTAATTATTGTATAACTTCCCTTTCAAAGATGTAAAGCCATACTATAAGTTAGTTTGAGATGTCAAGGAAGTTGCATCAGTATCTTCAACATCATCTACTTTTCATTCCTTTGGATTTTTGAAATGACGATTCCCACTTTGATCCTTTTCCTAGTTAATTTTATTACAATCAATCCTAGAAACTAAATGTTGAATACTTGAAGACAAAAACCCGATCTTATTCGAGAGTTTTCTTAAATGATTTCAGACGCTTATGATGTAATCAGCTAAGGAGCTTGCACCTATAATAGAATTAGTAACCCAGATAATCTAAACCTTATTTAATCTTTGGGCTAGATAAGGGATCGATCTATTTGAAATTTTACATACCGAATAAATATCATGTAATTCTTAGTTTGAAAATTTGAGATCATTATCAAGTAATATTCTTATCTTTCGAGATGAAGTATTATTTGAGATCTCACACTCGATTGTTTAAACAAGTGAACATAAGAAATTTGGTCGGCCTCATTTTTCTTTAAAAAAAAATCCTTTTTTTCAAATCAAAACAATATATATTAAATTAAATTATTTTCAAAAAAAAAAAAAACAACTATCACCCAGATCTTTTAAGCATCACCTATACCTTCAGAATGTGTCAATCCAATATACATGCATGATTATCACTATGGAGGCTTCATTGGTCATTCTTCGAAGAGTTTTACTTGGGTTTTGATGAAATTGACTTCTTATGACATTGTATGCTTTTGTTATGTTTATCTTGGGCACTCTTTTTATACTTGATATTTCATGTTGTGAGGTGAACTTGCAGTTTCCACCACCATGAGAGGATACATTTAAATTCTTAAATTATTCGATAGATTGGAGTGTTAGCACACCTATATAAGGAATTTATGAAGTTTAATTATGTGTACATTGCGTAGATTGCTTGCATTTATATAGGTTTGGATTTGGTAGTATTTGCACATTAGTAGGCATATAGTACATTTGTTATAACTTAGAAATTTTTCAAGGAAGAGATTGGGATACATGTATTCATATAAGCTCAACTAGTGATCCTCAATACACCATATTTATCATTTATATTAGTATAATTTGCTTTTGCATATGAAATGAGAGTAGAATTTAAGAGATGTGAGATGCGGTATTGAGACTTTATAGACATTAAATTAGTGGAAAGCCACGTTAATGTTNTATATATATATATATATATATATATTATTTTATGTTTTAGAAGCAATAATGGTAATCATACAAAATTAATTGTGTATAGGTTATATAGGAGCTCTCCAACATACAAATTATTCTTCGGGTGATTGAGAGTTGCATTATAAAGGTACAGGCAAGCTCGTGTTCCTCTTCATCCGTTGGCATCAAGTTGAATGTCACTTATTAATTTGTGTGATGAGATTGTTTGATGCTATACAATGCATTGAAATGGAGCCAATTGAGCTAGAGTTTTGAGGTGTAAATGAAACAAAGAGAATTGATATCAATTGAATAGACTTTCATTGTATACATATTGTATGGAATAAGAGATATGCAATTATTATCCATCATGATTGATATCGTAGATGTGATAACATTTGAGTACTTATGTTGTAATAGATCAAAAGTTTATCAATATATGTTGAAGGCACTAATAGAGTCATTGTCACCTGACTACTTGGAGCCTCATAAGATAAAATATTTGTATGCTTGCACATTTTTACTTCACAATTAGTTAAATAGAATATATGTGAGTATGTTTTTTTATTATGTTTTCAATGTCACTAATTTTTTGGGACTACAAAGACATTGCAATCATTTTTTGATAGATATGATGATATTCTTCCGTGACATAAAATAAAACAAATTGAGGAGCCATATAGTGAAGTCTTCCAGAGCATGTATGTTACTGATGATATACCTAGATGTTAGCATAGACAACATGATACTAGTGCATCAATTTATCCACCTAGATCTCAAAATCTTGGACCGTCAACTTATATCGATCAATCTCCAGTTATATATCCAGGCAAATAATCATTGCATCCTACTACAAGTCCAAGCAGCATTTCTTCCTACATATGGTGGCCATCATTCAACATGAATTGGAGTGAAGTGCATGGATACTTTGCACAACACACACATCACTATATTATTCTTACAAATATACATTTGGGGATGACACCAAATTTTGTTCCTTTGATACCACTGCATGTAGCGTTGTATGGGATGTCATCATCATGACTACCATAAGNTTTATGTTTTAGAAGCAATAATGGTAATCATACAAAATTAATTGTGTATAGGTTATATAGGAGCTCTCCAACTTACAAATTATTCTTCGGGTGATTGAGAGTTGCATTATAGAGGTACAGACAAGCTCGTGTTCCTCTTCATCCGTTGGCACCGAGTTGAATGTCACTTATTAATTTGTGTGATGAGATAGTTTGATGCTATACAATGCATTGAAATGGAGCCAATTGAGCTAGAGTTTTGAGATGTAAATGAAACAAAGAGAATTGATATCAATTGAATATACTTTCATTGTATACATATTGTATGGAATAAGAGACATGCAATTATTATCCAACATGATTGGTATCATAGATGTGATAACATTTGAGTATTTATGTTGTAATAGATCAAAAGTTTATCAATATATGTTGAAGGCACTAATAGAGTCATTGTCACCTGACTACTTGGAGCCTCATAAGATAAAATATTTGTATGCTTGCACATTTTTACTTCACAATTAGTTAAATATAATATATGTGAGTATGTTTTTTTATTATGTTTTCAATGTCACTAATTTTTTGGGACTAAAGAAACATTGCAATCATTTTTTGATAAATATGATGATATTCTTTTGTAACATAAAATAAAACAAATTGAGGAGCCATATAGTGAAGTCTGCCAAAACATGTAAGTTACTGATGATATACCTAGATGTTAGCATAGACAACATGATACTAGTGCATCAATTTATCCACATAGATCTCAAAATCTTGGACCGTCAACTTATATAGATCAATCTCCAGTTATATATCCAGGCAAATAATCATTGCATCCTACTACAAGTCCAAGCATCATTTCTTCCTACATATGGTGGCCATCATTCAACATGAATTGGAGTGAAGTGCATGGATACTTTGCACAACACACACATCACTATATTATTTTTACAAAAATACATTCGGGGATGGCACCGGATTTTGTGCCTTTGATACCACTGCATGCATTGTTGTATGGGATGTCATCATCATGACTACCATAACAGTATCATATTATGACATAATCTAATCAGACAATCATATCACATGAGGTAATGAGTCTACTGATGAGGTGTAATAGGGGATGTCGTTGACTAGGGCAAAACTGATCATCACTTATGAGAGAAATATTTTGAGATCCAGATCTTTGTGCATCAATATGTGATGCCACTCCTTAAAAATGTTGATTGAGACAATACTATTTCATTGATATGTTGTATTTTAAGTGTACTAGTGTACATATTTTAGATGATTTATCCATATGCAATATTTCAAAAGCAAATCTTTCGCATATGGACAACTATTTTGTACTTTTGATTTTTTCTAGTAAATGGACAACTTTTGTTATATTTAATTAGTTAAAGCAGTTGTACAATGCTTAATTCAAACTTCATATTTAATTAGTTAAATAAATATATGATCTATTTAACTTCGAAATTATCATTTAATTATTTATATAATAATAATATCAAAAAAAATTATATTAAAGCAACAAACTTAAATCCCAAAAGTGGCCAAAATTACTTTTTTTTTGAGGCATTGAACCGCGATTTCATTTAGCATTATCAATCATTTAATAAAGTTTACCGAAAGTTCAGACTTCTAAAACCCCATTAAAAAGAAGAATTAACGACCACATAAATCATANACATGTAAGTTACTGATGATATACCTAGATGTTAGCATAGACAACATGATACTAGTGCATCAATTTATCCACATAGATCTCAAAATCTTGGACCGTCAACTTATATAGATCAATCTCCAGTTATATATCCAGGCAAATAATCATTGCATCCTACTACAAGTCCAAGCATCATTTCTTCCTACATATGGTGGCCATCATTCAACATGAATTGGAGTGAAGTGCATGGATACTTTGCACAACACACACATCACTATATTATTTTTACAAAAATACATTCGGGGATGGCACCGGATTTTGTGCCTTTGATACCACTGCATGCATTGTTGTATGGGATGTCATCATCATGACTACCATAACAGTATCATATTATGACATAATCTAATCAGACAATCATATCACATGAGGTAATGAGTCTACTGATGAGGGTGTAATAGGGGATGTCGTTGACTAGGGCAAAACTGATCATCACTTATGAGAGAAATATTTTGAGATCCAGATCTTTGTGCATCAATATGTGATGCCACTCCTTAAAAATGTTGATTGAGACAATACTATTTCATTGATATGTTGTATTTTAAGTGTACTAGTGTACATATTTTAGATGATTTATCCATATGCAATATTTCAAAAGCAAATCTTTCGCATATGGACAACTATTTTGTACTTTTGATTTTTTCTAGTAAATGGACAACTTTTGTTATATTTAATTAGTTAAAGCAGTTGTACAATGCTTAATTCAAACTTCATATTTAATTAGTTAAATAAATATATGATCTATTTAACTTCGAAATTATCATTTAATTATTTATATAATAATAATATCAAAAAAAATTATATTAAAGCAACAAACTTAAATCCCAAAAGTGGCCAAAATTACTTTTTTTTTGAGGCATTGAACCGCGATTTCATTTAGCATTATCAATCATTTAATAAAGTTTACCGAAAGTTCAGACTTCTAAAAGCCCATTAAAAAGAAGAATTAACGACCACATAAATCATGCGAGCTTAAAATGTCGCCACTCATGATCCCACACTTCATATTTGTCTAGTTGTTAAATATGTAAATATATAATAACTGTCCAATCAAAAGAAAAATAAATAAAGCCACATTCAATTTACTCTTACATTTATTTAGTCCCATGTCTGTGATAAAAGTTTACTTTCAACCCCTCACGCTGTATAAATGCATGAAAATCCTCATATGAGTCCAGGCTCAAGCCACATGGCCTGCATGGGGGGTTGGCTAACAAGTTGAGCTTGAGCAGATTTGAGCCAAAATTGNCAAAAGAAAAATAAATAAAGCCACATTCAATTTACTCTTACATTTATTTAGTCCCATGTCTGTGATAAAAATTTACTTTCAACCCCTCACGCTGTATAAATGCATGAAAATCCTCATATGAGCCCAGGCTCAAGCCACATGGCCTGCATGGGGGGTTGGCTAACAAGTTGAGCTTGAGCCGATTTGAGCCAAAAATGAGCAAATAAAGGAACATGTTTATTTTGAGCTATTCAAGAACAAATTCGAGCAATATTGATGCGAGTTTGAACAGGTATCAAACTTTACTTAGCAAGCAAATCCGATCAATATCGCTATGAACATATTCATTATGAGCCTAATTTGAATAGGTATTAAAACGTAATAAATGCCCAGCAAAAAAGGAAAAATTTAAAGCACATTCAATCTACTCTTACATTTTCTTAGTCCCACATCTGTTTTGAGTTACTCGGGAACAAATTCGAACATATCTGTTTTGAGTTACTCTTGAATTTACTCATGAATCGATATAAACTAGGCTTCGGCAGCTTCGCCATAAGTTGGGCTGAGCAACAGACCACCACTAATCCAACCCAACACATTTGCATACATATCTCACAAATCTTACATATAAACATATCTAACATCTTAAATTCATTGTGACTTGAGCTTATTAAAAATAATTAGCAACACATTTACA
>JXCR01134170.1:79386-98089 GCA_002079205.1 Phalaenopsis hybrid cultivar | reverse complement strand
GAGCAATCACAGATCCCTAATAATAATCAGCAGTTCACGAAGAATCTCAAGAATGTTGCTGATAATATGTCCTCTAAATTAACTATTATTGCTTCAACATCTGGTCCCCCAGATATTTCACAACCATTCTTAGGCATGGCAAATAGATCAGATGGAAGAATTATTATGGAGTCCAATGATTCTAAAGTTGGAAATGGTTCTTCCTCTCAAACAGGCACAAGAGATGCCTCTCAAGCAGCAAATCCATGGGGAGATGTGGATCACCTTTTGAGTGGATATGATGACCAGCAAAAAGCTGCCATCCAGAAAGAAAGGACAAGAAGGATAGCTGAACAGAGCAAAATGTTTGCCGCCCGGAAACTTTGTCTGGTACTCGATCTAGATCACACCCTCCTCAACTCTGCCAAGGTACATTACTGCATTGTTCAGTTTAATTGTAATATAAACTTTTTGATTCACTTTAATGATGTGCATTTCTTTATATCAAGTTTGGAGAAGTTGAGCAAGTTCATGAAGAGATTTTGAGAAAGAAGGAGGAGCAAGACCGGGAACAGCTGCAGAGACATCTTTTCCGTTTCCAACACATGGCTATGTGGACCAAATTGAGGCCCGGTGTGTGGAATTTTTTGGAGAAGGTAATGTTTGTGTGAATTACTGAGTGTATTTATATTCTTTCGAGAAATTTTATTAAAGTTTGTTGATGGATGCAGGCTAGTAAGATTTTTGAGCTCCATTTGTACACAATGGGCAACAAGTTATATGCCACTGAGATGGCAAAAGTACTTGATCCAACAGGGACCTTGTTTGCTGGACGTGTGATTTCTAGGGGAGATGATGGCGAACCATTTGATGGTGATGAGAGGGTACCCAAAAGCAAGGATTTAGATGGAGTGTTAGGTTTGGAGTCTGCTGTGGTGATTATAGATGATTCCGTCCGTGTCTGGCCGCATAATAGGCACAATCTGATTGTTGTGGAGAGGTGCCATTCTATGATATGTCATTATCTGCCATTTTTTATTTATTAATTTTGACTTTATTGAGCGTTTATTTGCTTAAAACCTTTTGCAGATATACTTATTTTCCATGTAGTAGACGGCAGTTTGGGCTTCTTGGGCCTTCACTTCTTGAGATTGATCACGATGAGAGGCCCGAAGATGGAACTCTTGCTTCTTGTTTAGCGGTAGAATTCTTTGCAAAGCCTTCGAGTGGATGCTAATATTATTGCTTTCATATTCTTTTACTTTTACAATTGTGCCAGATCTTTTGATTCTTTTGCAATGAATCAGGTCATAGAGAAAATTCACCAAATCTTCTTTTCGCACAACTGCCTAAATGATGTTGATGTGAGACATATACTTGCAACAGAGCAGCGAAAGATACTCGCAGGATGCAAGATTGTCTTTAGCCGGATATTTCCGGTTGGTGAAGCCAATCCTCATCTTCACCCCCTTTGGCAAACTGCGGAGCAGTTTGGTGCCATATGCACTAACCAGATTGATGAGCAGGTCACTCATGTGGTTGCCAATTCTCTTGGAACCGATAAGGTAAAATGACATCTTTTTCTAAATCACCACTATGTTTTCTTATATTAACATCTAAACCTTGGGATTTTTACTAGTGTACTTTTAAACGGATGAAAGCTCAAATAGAATATTTTATTAATTTTGAAAGAATAATCCTTAAATTCATCTTCATTTTAGAATTACCATAAAAACGGTATAGTTTGGATCTATTCGGTAGAAACCTCAGAGAACTAATCTGATATGCTAGAATCATCAGATTGATTCAAATTATTTGATCTCATCTCAAATTGAGTCGGACATGGCTCATTAACTTCAATTTGAACAAAAAAAAGACTCAATTTGGATTAACTTTTTATTCTTGTGAGAAATTATTTGCACACACGTACACATGTACCTACATATGTATTTATTAATTTGAATATTAATTATAGGTTGACCAATGTAACACTTGAATTGATTTTTAAATGATCTTTCATCTTCAAGTTAACACTACTCTTATTAACTCATTTAAAATTAGAATAAGGTAGCGAGCATTGATGGTGCATCAGTCAAAAGGCATAGATTAAGATGGCATGCTTTTCATTTTAAAGAATTATTTGCGCAACAATAAATTATGTTTTGAGCGCTACACTTACAAAAAAAAAAAAATTCTTCGTTGCCCCCAAAGCTAACACCTTTGGGCTACTAATGCCAATGTTGTTAAAACCGAACTGGCCGGTCGGACCGTGTAGGATAGCCGGTCTGGTTACTTGAGATAACTTGATTTTGAATAACCGGAATTGGACCGGTGATAACTGAGATCGAACCGGCTGCAGTATTGATCATATGTTGTATACACGAATATTGTTCTACTTTGGCGCTTCTTATTCAAAATTTTACCAACTAATGTTGATCAAAAAAATTTCGGTCGTTGNTTAAAACCGGACCGAATTGGTAGCCGGTCTGGAAACTTGATAACTGGATTTTGAATAATCGGAATTGNTTAAAACCGGACCGAATTGGTAGCCGGTCTGGAAACTTGATAACTGGATTTTGAATAATCGGAATTGGACCGACCGGTGATAACTGAGGTCGAACCGACTGCAGTATTGCATTCTTTTTCATGAAAGATTTGGTGAAAGAAAGGACTATGAGAACTATTTTATATTTTTATTTCAAATTGTAATGTATGTTTGGGATGATCATTCCAATATTAAATATTCTCATATTTAGAATTATTGAATTTATTTTTATTTGTGTTTTATGTTTTATAAAGCAATTTTGATCGCTTTTTAATTAATATTTGCATGTACTATATTATTATTATTATGTCATTTATATCATATTTAATTAATTTTTATATTTATAATATCGTCCCGGTTTAACCCCTATCGAACCAATGAGCCTTGAACTTTTTTCCTTCCGGTTTGATGCCCGGTCCATTTTTCAAAGCCTTGACTAATGTTGTTAATTGCTGTTAAAATATGATTCATTTGTTGTATTCACGAATATTGTACTACTTTGGCGCTTCTTATTCAAAAATTTACCAGCTAATGTTGATAAAGAAAATTTCGGGTGTTGCCCATGAAAAAACCCTTCTCATTCCCCATGTTATTCACAGGTGAACTGGGCTTTATCCACGGGAAGATTTGTGGTCCATCCCGGCTGGTGAGAGATGTTCCGCTTAAATGCTCAATTACCGTTACTTGTTTTTCACTAATACTGAACTGTCCATCCCGTTAGTGTATATATATATAATCTCCGACACTGACATGGGTTCTTTTTTCCTCCACAGGGTTGAAGCTTCAGCTCTCTTGTACAGGAGAGCAAATGAAAATGAGTTTGCAGTAAAGTTATAACCAGAGCCAAACCACCCCAAATCCATCTTAATAATAAAACNCACAGGGTTGAAGCTTCAGCTCTCTTGTACAGGAGAGCAAATGAAAATGACTTTGCAGTAAAGTTATAACCAGAGCCAAACCACCCCAAATCCATCTTAATAATAAAAATAAAAATCCTCAAGAATCTGAAAAATGGGGCTTGTGGCCCAACTCACCCTTCGTCAAAAAGTTAAAGCACAACCTTGGAAGAANGTTTTATGTTTTATAAAGCAATTTTGATCGCTTTTTAATTAATATTTGCATGTACTATATTATTATTATTATTATGTCATTTATATCATATTTAATTAATCTTTATATTTATAATGTCATCCCGGTTTAACCCCTATCGAACCAATGAGCCTTGAACTATTTTCCTTCCTGTTTGATGCCCGGTCCATTTTTCAAAGCCTTGACTAATGTGGTTAATTGCTGTTAAAATATGAATCATTTGTTGGNCTTCCTAGTAATGAGCTGCCAAGCCCCACTCCTTCAGAGGAGTGCAGCAATGAAGATGAGAAGCTTGATGAAGTCTCTAGTTCGCTTGTTGTTGGTAGTGTTAAATCAGCAGAGGGCTCCAGTTTGTTGAAAACTTCAGGATCTGGTAGCAGCTTTGTCCCTACTGCTCCTAATAAGATGGCAGGGCAGTTGAATTCCCTGCAAGCCCAAGTTGCAAAGGCTAAAAGTAGGGATCCGAGACTTCGAGTTATTAACCCTAATATAGGCGTTTCATCTGATCAGGATCTCTCCAGAACTGGGCGTATAGAAGGGATAACAAATGATAAAAAGCACAAAGCTGCAGATGCTATCAGGCAGGAAGACCATCCCTTGAAAAGGCAAAGGTATTCATCCATTACAGTCACAGATATGCCTATGAATGCGAGTCGTGTGGTTCCTGAAATGATCAACAAACCTGGAAATGCAACAGCATCAGCTACAGCTGACACTAGACCTGGTACTAATGGCAATTCCATTGATGCAAATCCTGGAAATGAGCAGAATCCTGCAATTAGCTCTGCTCCTTCTATTTCATTGCCTTCTTTATTGAAGGAGATGGATATAAGTCCTGAGATTCTTATGGAACTACTTAAGATAAAGCAGCAGAGTTTAGCAGCAGAATCCCAGCAGAAAGCTGGTATTTTAGCAGGAACTGCGGCACAATTGAATGGTGCCAGTGGATTGCCTGGTACTATTTCCTCAGTAAATGATGTTGCATTGAAGACGATGGAGGTTGAACAAAATTCCTCATCCAAACCTCAGATTTCTGCACAGAGTGCAACCTCGGTGAGCTTTGCTGATTGCTTATTGTTTTTTTTTTTTTCATTAAATTCCTAACTTGAGTTTTTGTTCTTTCATGACAGCACTCATGCATGTTGTGTGCTGCTTTCAACTTGAAAGTGTAATCTTGCGCAAAAAATGTGTTGCACATATGTTTTGTTTTGCTTTGTTTTACGTTAATATATTAATTTATCCTTTTAATATTAGAATTACAGTTTTTTTATCTTGATAACATCTGATTGGGTTGTTCATTGCAATTTTTTACAAAAAATGTCTGTTTTTCCACTAAATTTGTATTTTTCCATTACAGCATAGTTTTTCATCGCTATGTATTTCACTCCCATGGAGCTAAATAATGTGTATTTATATGTGTGTGTGTGTGTGTGTTTTGGCAGCATGAGCAAACTTCATCATTTTTCTCGGTAGCTAGTCTATCTTAAGATATTATGTATTAACCCATTTACNACGAATATTGTTCTACTTTGGCGCTTCTTATTCAAAATTTTACCAACTAATGTTGATCAAAAAAATTTCGGTCGTTGCCCTTCTCATTCCCCATGTTATTCACAGGTGAACTGGGCTTTATCCACGGGAAGATTTGTGGTCCATCCCGGCTGGTGAGAGATGTTCCGCTTAAAAGCACTATTACCGTTATTTGTTTTTCACTAATACTGAACTGTCCATCCCTTTAGTGTATATATATATATATATATATAATGTATAATCTCCGACACTGACATGGGCTTTTTTTTCCTACACAGGGTTGAAGCTTCAGCTCTCTTGTACAGGAGAGCAAATGAAAATGACTTTGCAGTAAAGTTATAACCATAGCCAAACCCCAAACCATCTTAATAATAAAAATAAGAATCTGAAAAATGGGGCTTGTGGGCCGACTCACCCTTCGTCAAAAAGTTAAAGCTAAACCTTAGAAGAAAAAAAAGAAAAAGAAAAAGTGACTAATCGGAGATCAGAATGGCCTGATTTAATTACATAAGAATTAAACTCCATTACATATGATTGCAGAAAGCCCCCCTTTTTCAGGCCAGTAATGAGAGCCATTTAGTGAGCAGTAATACGTAATTAAATAAATCATTTATTCTGTATAGAATGCAGACATGTAAGGCAAGTGGATGAGGGAGTGCTGGGAAGGTTGTTGGCTGAATCTGCCAACTTGACCTGGGGAGAAACTGAGTTCGGATCTCCTATTCTTTCTAGAAGGTTTGGACTGTTAGGGCAGGTTTAGTTCAAAATTTATAAAAATTTGCCCCGTCGGTTTGTAAAAATTATTTTTGTAAGCAAGTGATATTGATCCCAAAAAAATTATTTTTATTTTATTTTATTAATTTCTTGAAGCCTGACCTGATCTACCTGAAGGCAATTTGGCTACGGTGATCTAAAAAGTGAACTTTAGTATTCTATTTCCATGCTTGTGATTATAGAAAAATGTACTGTAGATGTTTGATGCAAATTATAATCATTTACACCTTTTTTTTTTTATAGAAATAGAATTGTTTAGAGGGCTTGAATTGCAGTTTTCATGTGATGGCAGTCCAGAAATTTTCAAGATTGGTGTTTATACATAAAAAAAATGTGCTAGGGTGGATCCTGAGAAGATCCAACATCTAAAAGAGAGGAATTACGACAGAAGGTCCACTAATAGAAGACCAAACTGCCCACTTATTTGAACAGTTGTAGTCACCGAGTTAAGGTCGAAATCCGACCGAGCCAAGAGAAGGGAAAAAAAAAATGATTGAAAGATTCGAGTTCAAACTAATCTAACTAAATTAAAACATATAAGCATTTGACGCTAAGTTGAACAAAGCCATTGACCTTCATTCTAGTAGGTCTGACCTGTTGAAATAATCCAATTCCTCAATATCATCAATCGTCACATGGACGCTCTTAAGGCTCCTCATAAGGGAACAAGAACTAACAATACAAAATAGCCTTATAATAATTTCAAAAGATCCATTCGTTTAGAAATGAGATCTTTATCGGGTTATGGTGATTAACTGTGCTCGATATTCTAGTCTTGTTTTGTTGACGGGAGCTCTTCATCCAGCGATCCAGGGTTGATAACAAGACTAGATCAATTGATCGGAAAAGCCTAGCTGACAGAGCCAATCCTACCAACTCTAAGTTAATCAAGCTCAGCCAATGGGTAACACTAACTCAACCTAGTTGACTGGGTTGACCTCACTGAGCTAAGGCGAAACAAAGCTTAGCCAACCGAGTCAGAAGAGTAGCCGGTAGATAAACACTCACACACATAATATCATATACAGTCCTCATTAAAGCATGAGTAAAAATATAATATCACTATAATGTATCATCTTTCTTATAAGTAGAGAGATCATTTCATGAATAAAAGAATAGACAAGACATTTTAGTAATCACCATTGTTCACTCCCCCTCTCTGTCTCTTTCTCTCTCTTTTCTTTCCTACGCTTTATTTTGTGGGTGTGATTCACTAACAAATAAAAATTCAATATCCTATAAGGTACATTGAGCCTTGATCATGCCACGAATTAGAAGAGAAGCCACACAAGGAGAAGAAACTCATAACAGAGACACTAATAATATGAAGTTCACAAGAAATTTTTTTAACCGATAGATACAAAAGCTGAATGAGCAAATGTTCGATGCCATCTGAGAGGCATAAGATTGGAGAAGGGAGCAGTATCCCTGAGTGGAAGGGCCGACATCCAAAAGTTGAAAGGCTTCCTTAGCCCTTAAAAGAGAAAGAGACTTCCAGTACATCAATAGTGTTGGACAAGCGATTGACAAACATTGGTTTAGGCATGCTGAAATGTTCCGATGGCCAGAGAATACTTTCTTTCGGAAAATCCATGAGGCCAAGCTTCCATAGAGGTTCAAGGTTTCTGCATTGTAACCCTGGAGGGGCAAAACTGATTTAACCAGCTACATTGTTTCATTCGAGTCAACTGTGTGTTTGTTGATGATTACCAATGCATTGAAGTTTCTCCTTTTCCTTGCCAAGCCAAGGGCGTCAGTCCTCAAGTATTTCAATGCATCATCATCAGGAGTAATTGCATTCTTCGTTGATTTAAAGAAAATATTTGTGGTGCAATTTGCCTACGTCCAAAAGCTGCAGAAAGGTTCTCAAGCTCTCCCGTAGATTCAACAAAGGCAAAGTGGGAGTCTTAGTTTGTTCATCATATGCTTTCTAAAGAAATTGTTGGAAGTGTGAGATTTGGAGTCCATAGTTGCTCATGCCACCCTAACATAAGGGCTGAAGGAAAGACCTTTTTCAGAATCGAACAAGATAACTGAGTTATTGGAACTATCCAACAGGGCTGATGCTTTTGGCCTGCAACGACAGAAGACACTAACTGAGTTATTGGAACTATCCAACAGTCATATAATAATAGAAGAATACAACTCCATAACATCATTCAGAATCGAACAAGATAACCACCATCCTATAAAGAGAAGCGATCATAGAGAAAGTCAGGACCTGAGACAATCTCTATTGCTCGGCTTAAGCTCACCTCAGAGATTCATAAAGGAATTTAGATCATCAAGCGGCCGACAGAGCGTACTGCTAATGGAGTCGGGCCCAATACCCTGACCAGACCTCGGCTGGACGATAAGAATGTGTTATCACTCCAATTCTCGTATTTTTATTGTGAAATTTATAAACATGGCTAAGTAAAATCATTTTAATTACACATACATTCCAATATCTGACAGACACTCTGGAAACTTGAGGAGTTCACACAAGGGATCGTCAAAGTTCGACCGACACTCGAGGAACTTGAATCGTCCTGCTAGTGATAATTTCAATTGAGCAGTAAAACTGAAGGTGCATGACGTTTGATCGGTAAAAACTTTCTAAACTGACATCAGTGAATAAACGTCTGATCAACAAAAATAATCTAAATATGACTGAAAATGATGATTAACGTTCGATCAGCAAATTACACAACAGTCGACCCACAAAACCCAAGCATTTACCCCTGCCCTCGAGTTCAAAATGGATCAAGCTCTGGCGGATGAAAATACCCCATACTACTCTCCTTAAAGCAAGAGTAAAAATATAATATTTTATTTCTCTTCTTCTATCTTCTACAAATAGAGGACTCATGACATGTATTGAAGGGTCTTTGGGTTTCTTTTCTCTCAACCCCCTTTCTTCGAAAAACTTTCTCTCCATCCTTTTTGTAACCTCTATTTTCTAATGAATAAAAGGTGAGCTTGACAATGCATCTCTTTCCGTCCCTCCTCAATAGGACAAATCTCTCTCTCTCTCTCGACCTTTCTCTCCCTCGATCGCTATGCTCTATCCCTTGGATGCTCATAGGACAGTTTTGAAGCTAGGATCGATTCTAACATCTAATTAGGCTAACTTGCTCAAACTCGACTTGATATTAGCCTTAAGGGGTAACCGCTACCACTTAAGCCTAATATCAAACCAGAGTTTGAGCAGACCGGTCTAATTAGAAGTTAGAATCCATTAAATTTGAGTTGAAGGATATTTGTACATTAATACACGTAAATATACATAATAATTTTTACATTAATTTCTTAATAAGCATTTCATGCCTTGAGATCTCTACTATGTCCGGAACCTTTCATGCCTATGTCTAGAACCTTTCATTCATTACTAAGATTTTGATACATCCCTAAATAATCATATTATTTTGCTTGAATCTCGACACAAATTTGGGTTAGAAGCTTCAAAAATTAAATTTAGAAATGCCCACACTTCAACTTATGATCAAATAAAGTGTTTTAGGGAGACAGACTAAATAACATAAAAAATGGTCCCATCTGAGTCTAAGTAAGCCCAAATCATGTAATTAAAACACAATAGAAGCTTTAATACACACTTTGGGTGACGAAATGACCTTAAATCTGACAAGTTTATATTTAAATCGAGCGTCTCAATGAAACGAATATAACTAGCCTAAGATCACTTAATTATGACATTATTAAATCATTCAAATGCTCATAAAACTACGTTTGAACAAGAGTGTCACTCTTTTATCTGATGGAGTGATCCATATTCATGCAGTATCTACTAAGAATGCCACTCCTAAAAGACTGTCACTCTCTTCATGAAGGAGCACTAGAGGCTAGAGAAAAAAAAGATGAAGGTGCTTTAAGCTCTTAAGAGTTCCCAAGCTCCACCACCAAACCACTATCGTATAACCACCGCCACCGCTGGACCATCACTGCCAACCGCCAATGTCATGTCGCTTGACCATTGCCAGCTAGTTGCAGCCACTGCCAGACCACTATAGTGTGGTTACTGCTTTCACCGCACCACCACAGTCTACCACCATTGCCACAAAATCACTAAAGCCTGACCATCACCATCCTCGTCATTGGGCCATCGCGGTCTAGTCCCCACAACCATTGGACTGCTACTGCTCGGCCCTCATCATTGCCATCATCAAACCACCACTATTGTCGCCGCTTTGGGCCACCATTACTGTTGCATTGTCACTAGATTTTCTGACACACTATCTCGATCGTCTGTCTCCTTCTATAACAATCGAGCCATCGTCACTTCCCAACATATTTTTCCACTCGAGTAATAGAAGTCACATCAACAACCTCTGCTTGTGTAATATTGTTTCAAGTTATTCAAGACACGATAAAGTATTATAACTTATATTGGCATAGTGGAAGCATGTCAACTAGGCTATGTCCCATGATTTTTTCTCTTTTAGAATTTCCATGTAAAAAAAAACCTTTGTGTCAGCTGATATCAATTTTTGATTTCACGTGTGTAGGGTATCCACTTGGTTGACTTAGGATAATTTACTGCTCATTCACAGCGTCTTGCAGCTCAAGATATTCATCTAGTCTCTAAAGTGCATGTTTAGAGTACGAAATCAAGGCCTACAATGATTTGACCATGCCCGGGAGATTCCACCAATGGGTGGCATCATTCATGAGTTGAGACACGTTTGATGCCCATTCTGGTGTTTAAAGACCATCACATATTCCTATGGAGTCTTCCATGGTCAAAGAAACCCATCAAAACTTCTAGTGGGTGTTTTCGTGAAGATTATTGTTTAGGACACCAAACCCGAGCGAAAATGTAGGACACTTATTGGCATCAAGATCCTTGATGTGATATCCATAAAAAATGATTTTTTTAAAAGTAATGGGACTATAGTTTATTTATACACACTCTTGCATACTTTACGGATTGAAAAAATATTTCACTAAATATTCCTGGTGAAAATCTAGGCCTATCGGGCCAGCCATGCTCCTAAACGCCAGTACAGGGCGCCAAGCCTCTGGTGTCTAGGAGCTAGTCTTGGTGCCTAGACACCTGAAACAGCTTCCAGGGTTCTTAAATATGAGAGCCTGCAAAGTAGGTGCCGGGAGGAGGGGGGAGGGGGTGCAGGCGGCAACGGTGGCTGCGCCAATGTGCAAAACCCAGCTCCTAGGCTTCAGTCTGGGAACTTGAGAGCTCAAAACAGCCCCGGAACATCCCGAAACTGATAACACAGAAAGTAGGCACCCAGGGGTGGCACATAAGTGCCATACCCAGTGCCTAGGCACTAGTCCGCTCTGAAATCTTGATTTTTTGGGTCCTCGAAGCCGAATTTAGGGGGGAAAAATTTGCTCTAAGCCACTAAAAGGGGGAAAACCAAAAAGAAAAAAAAGGGAGATCAAATTTTGGGGGACAACTTTGGAGGCTAGGTTTTTGGAAGAGGGTGCTGTTCCTTCTCTTCGTATTCTTCTTCTTCAATTTTCTTCCTCTCCCTTTGGGGTTTCCCTCCTCCTCAACTGATTTCTTAAAGAGAAAAGCATGCCATCTTCTTTCTACAGAGCTTGCTTTCTTTTGGAGGCCTTGAGATAAAGTGCTTGGAAGAAAGGAAAGAGAGAGGGCTCTACTTCTTACAACCCTATTCTTCTTCTTCATCCTCTTCTTCTTTATTTTTCGTCGAGAGATCTCTTTTCCTCTTTTCCTTCTTCCTCCACCACTTTCCTTGACTGTGCGGGAGGCTTTCTTGAGGAGAAATTTCTTTGAGAGGTCAAAGGAGGCATTATATCTCCTACAAAAAGGGATAGCTTCTTCATACTTTGTGGAAGAAGCACCAGAACTTTTCTAGAACTTCACCAAAGCTCGAAACTTTATTGAAAATTCATCAGAGAGTGAAAATTTGTTGGACTTTCCTTTTAGAGAGAGCTTCTTCATTCCTTGGAGAAGAAGTAGAGCAAATTTCACCAGAGCTTCGCTGGAGTAACATCAGAGCGAGGACAAGCAAAGAGAATGCACCCTCAACCTTCACGGCGGTGAGAACTCTCATAAACTCCTATGATTTCTTTTTTTTAGAGCCTCTAAGTTTGAATGCTAAAGGAACTAGTTAGGGTTTTGTTGTGCCTTGAGGAAACCCCATTGGAGTATGAGCTTTTGAGTTCCCCTAGTGAATCCAAGAGTGAAACTACCTATTTTCTTTTTTAGCCCAAAATCCGAACGTCGGGAACATTGTAATCTTACATTTGCACCGACAATTTCGTCCTCATGATGGGAGGAAAAAAATCTACCACTTTTACGCAGAGGGAAAAAAGTTTCAATACTTTGACATTCTCTATGCCGCGAAGGTTTTCCTCACAGAATTTCATCATAACAGGCAAATGGAGGTGTCTGACCGTCACTTTGTATGACACCTGCTTCGTTTCATCGTTTACCCATAGGGCTCTCCCGTGGAGAATGCTAGGACTAGTTTATCTTCATCGTTGAAATCAATCAGATCTCATTTTTGCTTCCACGCATTCATTTGGCATGAATTTTAAAATTGTATCAAAGATCATCATTTTTACATGCATTATCGATTGGCCACCTAAGTGGGCATGATTGATCATCCTTTGCCACTTCAACCGATCGACAAATACCGATCTAATTGGTTCAATCGACCTTTTCACGTCGATCGGTTGCCCACGTCGGTCTTATCGACCACTTTCATCGGCTCAATCGATCGAACTTCACCGATCTGATCGCTTCGAACAACCTTTTCCTGTCGATAGGCCGCCTACGTAGGTCTGATCGATCACTTTCGTCAGCTCAACCAATCAAATATCACCAGTCCGATCAGTCCGAACAACCCTTCCCCGTTGATCGTCTGATCTCACCGGTCTGATCAACCATCTTGGTCGGCTCGACCCATCAACCGCCACCGGTCTGATCGGTTTGCCTGACCATTTTCCTTCGATCGGCTGCCCACGTTGGCCCGATCGATTTGTTTTGCCGGTCTGACTGACTGACCATCCTTCGTTGATTGACCATCCATGTCGGTCCGATCGACCACTTTCGTTGCTTCTATTGATCATCCACCCTCAGCTCGATGGTATCAATCAACTGGAGTGTTGTGTTTTTGCATACTTGGTTCATACCGTTGACATGAACACAATTGCATCATGCACTCACCCTTCCTCGATACACTCACTCTTGAGTCACTGCTTGCTCGATAAACTCACCACCTTCCGAGTCACTTCTCCTAGTACACTCACTCTTCTAAGTCACTTCTCATCGTACACTTACCCTTCTAAGTCACTGCTCCTCTTTATGATAAGCTTCACAAAGGGTACGACGCAAATCACTATATTAGCAAGTCTAAATGCTTCCCCCCCCCAGGAAGATAACGACAAGATCTAGATAAGACCTGACCAAAGGTGCAGCCCACCAGAGACGACGTTTCAACATAACAAAAGAGACGAGCAAGAAGTAAGATTTGAATTGGGCAAATACTACATGTGAAAAAGAAATCTAAAAACCAACCAACAAATATTCTCAAAAACCGAACCCATAAAACAACGCATCAAAAGCTAAACGCCCGGAAACAAAAGGACCGTTAAAAAATAGGGATTTTAACAAACATAGCACTATAAAGTTTGGTATTTACATATTTCACATTTTAAAATTTCTACTTGCAGATGAAGCACCCCAATTCTTTCCAATACTCAAAACAAGAACTCTATTAGGCTCCATCCGTCTCCACTGCACGAAACTACCATCTGAGCAAGCCAAACTCCCCTGCTCTTTGCGCTCGCAAATTCATCTTCTCCGGTGCTTGCGAACTCCTCTGCTCCAACTCCACTTCAATAAATAACAGAAAAAGGTTGGCTCACTTTGAAATTATTTCAGCTCTGGATTTAAGATTATTTTGGAGAAGAATTAATTGGCAAGCCATGGCAGAGGTGCTGCAGATGGCTGTCCATGGATGAGACATAGATCTTGAAAGTGAGCCAATATTTCCCTGTTATTTACTTATTTGGAGTCGGGATTGGAGAAGGTAAGCTTTGAGGACTAGAGAGTTCGCTAGCATCGGAGAAGAGAAGTTCAAAAGTGCGAGAAGATGGAACGTAGCTTAACGGTGTGCTTTTTTAAAATTTTAAAAATGTTTGAAGTGCTTTATATGTAAATAGTAACTTTAAAGAGTGGAATATGTAAGTATCACTCTTTAGAGTGCGATGCATGTAAAAACCCCTATTAAACAAGTCTTGCTAGAAATTCTTGAGGTTATATTTTCTATATTAATGTCCTTATGTCTAAAAGAAAATGTGATCGCCCTCGTCGGGCCGAACGAACTGCCGTGAGAGTCGTGCCAGCGATCATTTTCACACCACTTGGGGCTGCCACTTGCTTCCAGCTGTGCTGCAATTTGGGCCGGAAACCTTCACTCGATCAGCCACATTGGGCCAGCCCACCAGCCTGACCACCACCAACACTAGCCGGCTGACCACTTGGGCCTACACCTCCACTAGTCGGCCGACCACCTTGGTTGGCCACCTCCTCGTGTTTGGTGACAACAATGATTTACGTTAAATATGATCTATTAAATCCGATGAATCTCTACGACAAAAATGGAGCCCGAGCAAACAACAAAATAATTCTTTAAATTCAGCTTGCAATCATACTTATTAAATTCGAAATTACGGAGAACACGAAAAAAGTTGTTTTAACGGAGGATTGGATTTTGATTTTTTTTTAATGTTTGGCCGGATTTAAGTTAAATCCAGTGGCCAAATCATTAATAGCATGCTAGCAAACACCGCCCAAATCAGGGTGAGGAAATGACGAAAATATCCCATATTACCCTCCTTAAGGTAAGGGTAAAAATATAATGTTGTATTCCTCTCCTTTTATCTTCTATAACCATGACATTTATTAAAGGGTCCTTGTCTCTCTTCTCTCTCAACCTCGAGATCTCTCTCTCCTTCCCCTCTCTTATAACCTCTATTTTTTTAAGGAATAAAAGGGGTCAATGAGCTTCAAGCTGTGATTCTAGTTTCTTTCTTACTAGCTTGTGATTTTGTCCGGGTATTCTGCAGATCACTTAGGCTTCTTAGGACCTAAAATTTTAAGAATTTTCTATAAAATCCTAATAAAGTTTCAATACTAATTAAAATTTAGGATTAAAAATTTTAAGATTTTTCAAAATCGTATTTACTTTTCTGCACGGCCTTCGGGTCAGATTTTAAACGGGTTGCATAGCATGACCATAATCCGAGTCATAATTAGTAGGGCCACCATGCTTAGGGTTAAATAACTGCATGATATTGCACGTCTCGATGAGAAGATCTCGTGCTTCTCCAACCCGACTAGCCCATCATATATATTTACTTATTTGGTTGTCTAGTGCACTTAGGGTGTTAGAGGCTTCCCCGACCCAAACAAGGAGTAAGTCATTTATGAGAGTCTCACAGGCTTGTGGTCATATCTCTCTTCTCTTGCAGGTATAAGTCCACATCTGCTCTTCCTACCAATAAAGGGTCATAGGATTAATGATTCCTTCCTTTGGCCTTAGGGCTACTAAGATCTCCTTGAACAATGCAATTCACAGATTGTTGACAAGGGATCTTTGTTTTACTTAGGTCGACTACCTTCACGACCAGATGGTCGGGGTCCTAATAACTTGGGATGACATATCTGTGGTATCCTAATTACTCTAACCTTCCTTTGCTCGCCCACTTTAATCCCTTCCGCTCTCTTTTGCACTTCGTTGATGTCATCCCATGGGATCTAATTGCGGATAGACCATCACCCATTTGGGATAAGCTAATTCACCCTCTATCATGATGGTCCAGTAGTGTGAACCCATTGAGATGACCCAGTTATTTCATAGGTCCTGGTCATCAATAAACCACCATCTGTATGGAATCTTGAGGGACTCACTCTCTGTCCGTATTGATCGACGCGAGTTTTAAAGGCATCGGGACACTCCCGTGAGATAACCATCCTTTATGACACCTTTTACTAGTTGTTATACAAGTGTAAGCAAGATTGTTTTAATCTAGTGTATTCTTAAGCACCTTCAAGATGTAATTAACCAAAGTCATCCCTTTGAGAGTTTCTATTTACCCCAGAATAAACACACAAACTTGTATCTCTAGTTGTGGGTTTCTTTCATAGGGTCACCTTTGCGGATATGTTCCAAAGTATTTCAATCCGATCTCTTATGTCCATACGCTTTTGGCTTATCTCATTAATTTAACTTTATGAAAGTTCTCCATGTTCTTTTTCTTGTTTGTCTACTTTTGTTGTAACCCTTATTTTTCTAATTCCTTTTTTTTTCTAAATCATTCATATGATTCAGAAGAGAGATTTACTTGAAAAAGGAAATTATAAAACAATAGACAAGCTAACGACTCCTTCAATAATAAAAGTGAAAAAGAATGAAAACAATGTCTCCTATATCAGCTCTTGTTTTTTTGTGTGTGTGATGAATTCTCATACAATGCTAAGTCATTAGTATATTGTTGACCTCACTTTTGGTTGATGTTTAGTTTTTCCTCTTTAGTAGCATAAGGTCTAGTCATAGGACTTTCCTATTGACTATTCTTAGAAAACTAGAAAAGACACCCTCACCACTAGAAATTCCAAACTCTTCTCCACTCAACTTGAAGTTCCACATGTTGGTCTCAACCTCTAAATACTTAGTATGTGGGGTCACTATGGGGGAAACTCAAGATGAGTCACCCTTAGGACTGCTGGACCTTAAGGTTAACCCTGGGTGTTGGTCTGGAGCTAAGGCACTCACTATACTCACTACACTCATCTACACTCATCTACACTCACAATCACTCACAACTTTGAACTCAAATTTCTAGCCTAGATTCCTTGATCTTTTGGGATACTCATGTAGCTGGTCCCCTAAACCTACTAGCCCTAGGACTATGGTTTAGCTAAGACCACTATGTAGAGGACCCAAAATGAGATTTTCATTGGTCCATGGCTTATTGGTGATGATTGGTATCTCAACTCTACCAAAATACCCATCTTTCCCTTTTACCCCTAAAACACCCCCAAATTACCAAAATACCCCTCAATAGCTCAAAATCCCAAAAATTCCAAAAATTCCCAGAAAATCCCAATAAATCCCAATTTCATTTCTCTCAACTACCACATGACCCAATTTGGCCAATTTGATCATCTTTAACCAAAATCCCCAAAGCCCTTTAAAGACCCAAATTTCCCCAAATCCAACTCAAATGTCCATCAATTTGATCTCAATTAACCTCACTTTCAATCCTAAACTCAAATTCACTTTTGATATGACCAAATTAAACTAAATCCAAGCTTAATTAGCCCATGATTTGAGCCCATTTGGACTTAGCCTAAGGCTAACCCAAGCTAGACCAAGCCTAGCCTAACATGACCCAAATTGATTAAGGTTCAAAATTACCTCAAATTGACCCTTCAATTGAACTAGAAACCATTTCCATTCTTCACCAANACAATACTTAGGATCATTCTAGATAACTGCATTCATATTTGCATGTCCCGAGGAGGAGTCCCCTACTTTTCCAACTTGACTGGCCCAAATCCCTTCATATAGGTGGTTGTCTAGTGCGCCTAGGGTGTTAGAAGGCTCCCCGACCCAGACGTGGTGTAAGTCCTTTTGTTTGGAGGGTTTCCAGCTTTGTAGCTGAACCTCCACTTTCTCTTTCTTTCCCAAGTTATCCTTGCTATTTCAGTAGGTATAAGTCCCACTTATTAGAGCTCGAGCTTGTAGTCATAAGATAGAGTTTCTTTCCTTTGACCTTAGGGCTACCGAGGTTCCCGTGGATGATGCAATTCGTGGATTGCTGACCGAGGATTTCAGGATGTGTTGGGTCGACTACCTTCACGACCAGGTAGACTTAGGGTCCTAGTAGCTGTGTATGACAAGTCCGTGGTACCACGACCCAGTTACCTCTACCTTTTAAGATCACTCTACCTTCCCTTTTGTTGAGCTCCTTTGAGCGCTGTCGCTCCTTGACCTTGTTGATAACACCTTGATGGCCCGATGCCGATGAGCTGCCGCCCATTTAGGATACGACAATTTGTCCTCTGCCCTTTGGCCCGGATGTGTTTTGACGAATTGAGAGATCCCCGTTAAGATGATTTAGGTTATTTCGTTGGCCTCATGTGCTGATAAGCCGCTATCCATTCCGGGATGTGAGAGACTCATTCTCTGTCTGATTGCTTAGCGTGTGCTTTGAAGTATCGGGACTCTTCCCACATGGAATAACCTTCCTTTGATTGCCTCTACCCCAGATTTATGATAATATGAAGCGAAACTTCTTTTTTCGAGAGTATACTTGGCTATCCCCCAAGAAGTTATTAACCAGTAGGAACACGTTCTTTTGGGAGTGCTCTTGACCCCAGAACAGGTACATATACCTGATTCTCTGGTTATGGGTAGTTAATGTAGATACTTCTTTCACATATATTGGTTTGATGTGCCTCCGCTCGATCTTGTTTGGGCAGACATTCTTAACCTATTTTTGTGAAGTTTATCGCACGTAGACTCTCCACGTTTTACTTTTTCTTTTGTTTGTCTCTTTGTCGTATGTCCCTTTTTATTCGTTTCCTCTCCTATTTGAATCATTTCTGTGGTTCGGGAGGGAGATTTATTTGAATGGAGGAATTATACGACGATCGACAAGCTGACAACTCCTTTTAAAAATAAAAAAGAGAAAAATGAACGAGAACAATTTCTCTTCTTCTATTATGGACCGAGTGATTGCCTTGTGATGTGTGCCGACAACTTTCTTGCAGCGTGCGCACACACA
>JXCR01134170.1:50025-78697 GCA_002079205.1 Phalaenopsis hybrid cultivar | reverse complement strand
TATATATATATATATATATACACACTCCAGACCATCTGAGGCAGAGGAACATTACCATATGTTGCAAGAATTCTTGTGGTGAGGGACATTACACTCCTTGAGGTAGAGAAAATCTGGATTGGATCCAGAAATGAAGGGCATTGGCAAAAAATAGTTATGGAACAAAAACCATACTACTACCCCCATTGTAGGATGTTTGGGGACACAATTGAGAGATGCTATAGGCTACACGCTACCAATAAGAAAAAAAGCTATTAACAATACTGTAGATGGCACTGCTTCCATAGCTGTCCCTATTGTTGTTCCTCGTCCTAATCAGATTGGACTACAACTTCAATGAAATCCAATTAATGAAGCATCATCCCGTAAGCAGCAACTTCTTATAGAACCACTCAAGTCTACCCATACTCCTACACCTACTGTAGGAACTGAAGAAGGAGAATGCAGCATTGTTGTTCCTCCCCCACCAAGTATATTTCCTGAAAAACATGTGGGTGTAACTTCAGCCACCCCAAAGGAATCTTCGGTTCCACCTGAAGATCTAAGGGTGGAAATGAATCAAGAATTGGAAAGAGATTGGTAAGTTCAGAAAGCCAAAAAGAAAAAGAAACATACAGTGGAAGCAAAGAAGGTTTTGGCAGAAGAATTCAAGGAGGAATGCTCCCAGCCTCCTCTTAAACAGTCATCTATCCAACTCAATAGAGGAAGGACTAGATCAAGGTCTCAGCCTTCTCTTCACCCATCCTCTTCATAGTGATCAATTTTCTTTGTTGGAATGTAAGGGGTATTGCTCACCCTTCTTCCTTGAAAAGAATTTGTTATCTTAATTAAAAACACAAACTTTGGTGTATTGCTATTTTAGAACTTCTAGTTCATAAACATCTTCAAAAAAATCCTTTCTAAATTTATTGAATTCTCTCACTTTGCTAATCACAAAAACAAGATTTGGATTCTTTGTAGACAGGAGATCAATTGGCAAGTTCTTATTGACCGTTCTCAATTTGCACATTTCTCCTTTAACATTGGCGGGCATGTTGTATTTGCTACTTTTGTGCATGCTGGTTGCTCCAAAAATAACAAGAGAGATCTCTAGGCTTCCCTACATTCTCTTAGTCAAAATATGGATTCCTGTTGGCTTGTTGGTGGCGATTTTAATTGCATCACTCATTCTGCAAAGAAGACTGGCGACAGATCTCCAAATCTTGCTAAGATGAAATTATTTTCTGATAATATCTTAAAAGCTGGCCTTTTTGACATTGGTTATAAGGGGCCATAGTTCACTTGGAAGAGGGGCGTTATATGGTAAAAGCTTGATAGGATTCTGGTTAATAACTATTGGTGTCAGCATTTTTTGCACACTGTAGTTACTCATCTTATTGTTGCAGGTCTGATCATAGATCCCTTCTTATATCTATTTCTGCCTCTAAATCTTTCACATCTCCCTCTCCATTCAGATATCTCAACATGTGGTTTGATCATCTTTCTTTTTTCAACACTGTGGCAGGTGGTTGACACTCTAATTTGAATCTGGATCCTTGAGTTAAGCTGGGTTTTCAGCATGTAAAGATTAGTAAAGTACTGAAAGCATGGGGCTGGAAGTCCTTTGGGGATGTTTTTAAAGCCATGGAAACTGCTGAAAAAGAAGTGATTGAGTTGGAGAACATAGCTCTGATAGATGGTGGGGAGGAGAAAATCTTATTGGCTACCCAAGAAAAGCTTCTTCTTGCCATAGATAGACAAGAGAGCTTCCTGAGGCAGAAAGCTTCTATTAGCCACTTCAAAGATGGTGATAAGAACACTAAGTTTTACCATGCTTACATCAAATATAGGAGACAATGGAATACAATTCATAAGATCCAAAACTCTAATAGAAATTGGATTTCTAATAATTCTTCCATTACACTTGATGTTGTTGCTCATTTCCAGCAAATTTTAACTCAGTTAGACCTCCAGAGATCTTCCATTGAAAAATTTATTCTACTGAGGAGATTAGCAATAATTCCAACTCAAGCTGACTTCTCCTCTCACTGAAGCTAAAATTTGGCAAGCCCTTCAAGGTATTGATAGTACGGAAACTACTGGGCCTGATGGTTTTACTATTGATTTCTACAAAAAATCTTGGTAAATCATTAAAAATGATGCGATTACTAATGTTCAAAGTTTTTTTCAAGGTTCATCCATCCCCCATTACTTCAGTGTCACCAGTATTGTGCTCATCCTCAAATCTAATGTTCAGAAAACCTGGAATGACTTCAAGCCTATTAGTCTCACTTTGATCATCAGCAAACTCATTAGCAAGATTATTGTAGGTAGATTTTAGCCCCATCTTAATCATATGGTTTGTGAAAACCAATCTGCTTTTGTCGAAGGCAGATCCATCACTGATAATATACTACTTGCTTAAGAGCTTCTGTTGGACCTTAATAGACCATGCAGAAATGGCAACCTGGTCTACAAATTGGATATCAAAAAACCTTTTGACACAATTTGATTCAAGTTTATCTTGGAAGTCTTAACTACTAGAGGTTTTCAAGCTGATTATGCAACCTCATCCACAGGTGGCTCAGGGACAACTCTCATTCTCTCCTTATTAATGGTTAACCTTGGGGTTCATTCACTGCCTTTAGAGGACTTAAAAAGGAGACCCCTTGTCTCCAATTGTTTTTATATTGGCACTTGCTCACTTATCCAGAATGCTGAACAGAAGTCTACTCCCCTTCAACTATGTCAGGTACCATCACAAACCTAAAGTGCCTGTTTCTCATCTTGCTTATGGAGATGAATCTTATGGTGTTCTCTAGTGCTAACAAGAATGCAGTGAGGAAAGTCATGAAGTGCTTACAAACCTTCCCAACCCATTTTGGTTTATCTTTTAATTCAGACAAATGCATTATCTATTTTAATCAACACACCTCAACTATGCAAAGAAACGAGATTCTGGATTTCATAAAATTCAACAGTCCTACCTTGCCTATTAAGTACCTTGGTGTAAATCAATGGAACTATTGCTTTCACTTGGCCAACCCTTGATGATAAGACCTCATTTTGAGGCACGTCGGGTTTTGTAGTCATTTGGCTTTGAAGCCTCTCGAATCATATGCCCGTTTCGACCGGTTGCTTTATGAGAGCGTCTTCGGCTTTATATAGCTATATGTTCGATGTCACTTGAGCTCGACTACAATGTAGTTTGCTTAGTATGAGTGTGTTTATCTTTGGACACTCTTTGGCTTAATAGCCACGTTTCTCGAGCCATATGATCTTAGAGTCAGCTCTGTTATGAGAACATTTTGTCTTCTGACACTTATGGCTTTCTAGTTATTTTCTTCGAGACAGTGACCTTAGGGTCGGCTCTATTATGATGATATCATGTCTTTTGACACCTTTGGCTTCTTATAGCCTTATACTCTGATGCTTCTCTAACCACATGCCCTTTTGGGCTGGTTCATTTACGAGAGTATTCAGTATTCAGACATTCCATGGGTCATGCCTCTACGGCCTCTGAACCCACCCTTTGGTTATGCCTTCAAGGCCTCTGAACCATCCTTTTCGGTCAGCCATACTATTTAGTCACTGGTTCGATCACCACCTCTGATCTGGATATATTGTGCTTTATAGCCACCTGATTAATGTGATGGATGTTTCGTCTTAAGGAGATCAGTTAGACTCTCAATCGGGGTCTCTTTCAGGGGAAAGATAACAGGAGACTTGGTCACACAAGATGATTAAGCCTTCTCCCCTACCGTTTCGAACGAGGTCAGGTACGGGGTTTCCATCGATTCTGTTGTTTTGAATGTGGTCAAACAGATCGATGTGCTGTTTTGAATATGGTCAGACAAACTTTCCCTTAGCCACACCATGTCCAGTTTATCTAGCCTGGCTAAGATCCATTAGGTTATGCCTCTGCAGCCTCTGAACCTATTTTTGTGGTTATGCCTCTACGGCCTCTGAACCACTAGCTTGAGTTATTCCTCTATAGCCTCTGAACTCATTCATAGGTTATGTCTTTATGACCTCTGAACCTATTTTTGTTGTTATGCCTTTACGGCCTCTGAACCACCTCCTAGGTTATGCCTCTGTGGCCTCTGAACCTATTTTCATGATTATGCCTCTACGGCCTCTGAACCACTAGCTTGAGTTATGCCTCTATGGATTTTGAACTCATTCATAGGTTATGCCTTTATGGCCTCTGAACCTATTTTCGTAGTTATGCCTCTACGGTCCTGAACCACTAGCTTAAGTTATGCCACTATGGCCTCTGAACTCATTCATAGGTTATGCCTGTATGGCTTTTGAACCTATTTTTGTGGTTATACCTCTACGACCTCTGAACCACTAGCTTGAGTTATGTCTCTATGACCTCCGAACTCATTCATAGGGTATGCCTTTATGGCCTCTGAACCTTTTTTCTAGGTTATGTCTTTATACCTCTGAACCTATTATTGTGGTTATGCCTCTGCGGCCTCTGAACCGCCCTCTTAGGTTATGGCTTTATGAACTCTAAACCTATTTTCTAGGTTATGCCTCTGCGGCCTCTGAACCTATTTTCGTGGTTATGTCTCTATGGCCTCTGAACAACTAGCTTGAGTTATGTCTCTATGACGTCTGAACCTATTTTCTAGGTTATTTTTTTGTGACATCTGAACCTATTTTCGAGGTTATGTCTTTATGACCTCTAAACCTATTTTTGTGGTTATGCCTCTGCGGCCTCTGAACCACCCTCTTAGGTTATGCCTTTATGGCCTCTAAACCTATTTTCTAGGTTATGCCTCTGCGGCCTCTGAACTTATTTTCGTAGTTATGCCTCTATGGCCTCTGAACCACTAGCTTGAGTTATGTTTCTATGACGTCTGAACTCATTCATAGGTTATGCCTTTGTGCTCTCTGAACCTATTTTCTAGGTTATGTTTTTATGACCTCTGAACCTATTTTTATGGTTATGCTTCTGCGGCCTCTGAACCACCGTTTTAGGTTATGCATTTATGGCCTCTAAACCTATTTTCTAGGTTATGTATTTGTGACCTCTGAATCTATTTTCGTGGTTATGCCTCTTAGGCCTCCGAACCATTAGCTTGAGTTATGCCTCTATGGCCTCTGAACTCATTCCTAGGTTATGCCTCTGCGACCTTTGAACCTATTTTCGTGGTTATGTCTCTACGGCCTCTGAACCACTAGCTTGAGTTATGCGTCTATGGCCTCTGAACTCATTCCTAGGTTATGCCTTTTATGACCTTTGAACCTATTTTCATGGTTATGCCTCTACAACCTCTAAACCACCTCCCTAGGTTATGCCTTTATGGCCTCTGAATCTATTTTCTAGTTATGCCTCTACGACCTCTGAACATATTTTTGTTGTTGACCAGTTTCAACTGGCTAGCTAGACCCTCAACCATACCTTGTCTAGTTTATCTGGCTTGGTTGAGGTTTTCTTATAGCCTCCTCTTGGGATATCACCTCGACTACCAGGTGAGCCTTTCTTTTGAGGATGCTGCCAACAAGTGCACTGTGCCTCAGCAGCGCAGCACACTTGTTGGGGTTCCCTTGTTGGCATCATTTTTTTTTATGTCATGTGTGTCTGGGACGTCAATATTACTTAAAGATGGCGTTCATGTCGTTAACGCTTCCAATACGGGCTAAAAATACACAAATTATCATTTTGGATTGTTTGCTGAAAAATGTGGCCTGTACGACAAAATAGACCACGCGAGTGAGTCCAAAATGTCGACTCCATTTAGGATGGACGCTCGTTGGACCACGGTTTTACATGCGGGGTTAAAATGCACAAATTATCGTTTTGATCCAAATAGCTAAAAAAGTTGTCTGAACGATCCCGAACGACGAAACGGGCCTCACCAATGTGTCCAAAACGTCTATTTTACTTAGGGAAGAAGTTCATTTCACTATGTTGAGGTGTTCNTTTAAAGACCCAAATTTCCCCAAATCCAACTCAAATGTCCATCAATTTGATCTCAATTAACCTCACTTTCAATCCTAAACTCAAATTCACTTTTGATATGACCAAATTAAACTAAATCCAAGCTTAATTAGCCCATGATTTGAGCCCATTTGGACTTAGCCTAAGGCTAACCCAAGCTAGACCAAGCCTAGCCTAACATGACCCAAATTGATTAAGGTTCAAAATTACCTCAAATTGACCCTTCAATTGAACTAGAAACCATTTCCATTCTTCACCAAAATTGTTCCTTATGATCATCTACACCAAATGCAACATTTATTTGGGCCAATTGACATGGCTAACCTAGCCCAAACCCAAGTTTTGGTCATTTGCACCCGCTTGGACCCATGCACTAAATGTGACCTAACCACCCTAAAGTCACCAAATTAACTCCATCACAGTCATTAGTTGGACTTAGTGACCAGTCCAAACACCATGAAACCACCTAAATCAAGCCATGGACTAAAGGTTTTCCAAATTAAGGGATCTTATTCCAAAAAATACACATGCTTAAGATATCTTTGCCAAATCAAAGCACATTTTCATTCAATTGCTGTGATGGATTCCTCTGGGTTCCCTGAGCTCCTAGCCACCTCCCCCTGGCCGGTCGACCTGCTGTGATGGATTCCTCTGGGTTCCCTGAGCTCCTAGCCACCTCCCCCTGGCCGGCTGGCCGGCCTAGTGGCCGATGGATTCCTCTGGGTTCCCTGAGCTCCTAGCCACCTCCCCCTGGCCGGCCGGCCAACCTAGTGGCCATTCCTCTGGGTTCCTTGAGCTCCTAGCCACCTCCCCCTGGCCGGCCGGCCAGCCTAGTGGCCGGAAAAAGCTAAAAAACGAGAGCCACCCCCATGGCACCTCACCCAAATCAAACCTAGAGGCCATCTCATCCAAATCAAATTGAAGAGCTCCTCTGCCCTCCACCTAAGCACCATAATGCAGCCAAACTTGTGCCCTGAGAGCCACCCCATGAACATTTTTATAAAAACTCACCTCCACGACCATGGGGGGTGTGCAAAATTTTTCTCAAAGAGAGCCTCCCAAAATCACTCACAGAGCTTCCTTGAGATCTCCACAGCCCATTCCAATCACACCATTGTTTTGATTCCCCCTGTACAACCGTAATTTTGAGCTTAAAATTAGGGCAGAAACAGGATATCTCTCAAAACTCCACCAAACCTCAATTGCTTGTGCCCACACCTTCACAACAGCAAGAGAAGAAAAAGCCCCATCAAATTACCCTCTGAAATAGCCTCCACCATAGCTCTAGACCAACACCTGAAATCAAGCTATGTCGAATTCATACTTAGGCCTTACACCAAGACCAGAGACTCAATCCCTAGCCTCCTTGGACCGCAATGAACGTGCCGAACATCTCTGATTGAAGTCTCCCTTCTCAGAGCAAAGCTATAAAACTTCTCCTCCCGAGTCCATTTTGATTCTCCATTTACTTGAGCTTAATTTCATGACACATTAGCCATATAGATATGTTCGTCTCACTAAGGCGAGCATTTAAAAAAAAAAATTCACTTAATTTGGTTGAGAAATGAGAGAGATCTTAGGCCTTGAAGGTGGACGGCTCTCGGCCTAAGCCATTGGGGACGATGACCACGCACTGTCTGATCGCGCGTGTATCAAACAGACGGAGGAGATCGAGCCGGACAACGCTTCGGGACATAAACATTGGGCCGAGTCAGAAAGCTACATGGACGGCGGCGTCCAACCAGAGCACGCCACGCATGCCTTCGGAGCCGTCGTAGGATGAGGTGGCACGCGCGGTTTAAATAGAAAAATAGGGCTTTTTTCTATTTATTTAAATACCCCAAACTTAGAAAATCCATAACTTTGTGTAGGAAAATCACAAAAATAAAATAAAAATATCCTATTGCTCAGTGAACAGAGGAGAATAATAGGGAATAAATTTCAAGTCCATTTGATGCATAAAATATTTTTAATTAATTAAACACTATTTGGTATCATTTGATTTTACATGCATATTGATACATCACCTTGACTTGAAACTTTGGCATGTTGTAGCCTCTATCAAGGAAAACATCCTCTGATTTTTTCAAAGTTAGAGGAGGTTTCTATACAGAGATTCATATTTTTCAAGATCTTGCACATTATTTTATTAAAATAATCATGAAAATTAGCATATTGATTAGAAAATCCTAAGAAAATTTTGGAAGGTCCACCATGACTAGAGAAGCCTTTGGAAATAATTTCATGGGTCAATTTATTTAAAATACCCTTAATTTTTACAAACACTAAATCACTAAAGTAATTAATTTTAGAAAATATAAACATTTAAATGATTTGATTTTTGATCTCCACTGTCATTTATGATCCAGAGAACTCATCATAAGAAGTTTAAAATATTTTGAGTTCATTTGGTAACTTAAATTGATTTCAAAGATAAACATCATTTTTGGCACTTAAATGATTTTTTTAAAAATCAAAATATAACTCAAAAAATTATGAAACTTAGTTTTTTGAGTTATCTGTGATAAGAGATATTTTATAAAAATAAAATAGATATTTAAAATAAAATTCTTGATTTTTAGCCTATTTTAAATATTTAAATAATTAAAAATTCATAAAAATCACAAAAATAATAAACTCATGGAAATATTCTAAATTACTTTCTAATCACTTAGGAATAATTATAATATTTTTTCTGAATTTTTAAATAAAGATATTGAATTTCAAAGCTTAAAAATAATTTTTAAGGGTTAAAAATGAGTTTTTCACTAAAAATAATTCCAATAAATCAAAAAAAAAATGCAAAATTTGCTCCTCTGAGAGATTTTTCAAAAGTACAAAACTTAATTTTCACTATTTAAAATATTTTATTTTTATTAAATAACCTATAACTTAAAATAATTCTAATAAATCAGAGAAAATTCAAAAAATTATAAAATTTGATCCAAAGGCTTATCTGGTTTATNTTAGAAGAAGTAAACGTGAAGTGTTATAGAGAAAATTACTTTTCCAAAATTGCGATGACTATTATAAATTTTTTTAAATGTTAAATTGTAGAGCAGCCACCGCATTTAGGCCCTGTTTGGGGTGGCGGGGATGCGGGAAGCCATGAATTTAGATTGTTTGGGGCGGCGTTCTACTCACGACGCAATGCGTTTAGCCTAAAATGTGGGCTGCGGTTTCTCATGTAATTTTTTACGTCGTTGCCCTCATTTGTGTCGTGATTCGGAGCATCGAAGCCGAACTCATCTGCCCTAACCTGCGACCCGCTATGCGATCTGACACTTTCCCTGCGATCTCTCGCTTCCTCTTCTCCTTCTCCCTTCNGAAGCCATGAATTTAGATTGTTTGGGGCGGCGTTCTACTCACGACGCAATGCGTTTAGCCTAAAATGTGGGCGGCGGTTTCTCATGTAATTTTTTACGTCAATGCCCTCGTTTGTGTCGTGATTCGAAGCATCGAAGCCGAACTCGTCTGCCCTAACCTGCGACCCGCTATGCGATCTGACACGTTCCCTGCGATCTCTCGCTTCCTCTTCTCCTTCTCCCTTAGGCTTCNATCTTAATCAATTTATTTGATGCTTGAAACACAAGGGGTTAATTGGTAGAAACCAATCTTACTTTTCTCATTAAAAAGATAAGTTAATAAATTTCTAAATTATTAAAATTTGAAAGTTTATTAAAATTAAATGATCCTGGACTTAGGGGTATGAATTTTGAAGTAAAAAATTAATCAATTTAATACCCCTTTTTCAAATAAAAATTCAAATCATGAATCATGACCACTTAAAGCTTAATATTTTCAAAACTAATTAAGACACCCACCTAGGTCTTAAGGGCTTAATGGTGACTTAGGCCAAATCAAAATTGACTAAATGAGAATTAGAAAAATAAACATAATTAAATCAAACACTCTTGAAACACCACTAAGCCCAAATTAGGGTTAAAATTTGGCTAAGTGTTTCAACAACACTAACTTGCCTCTTTGAGGGTCTTCACCCATATAATTTTCAAATTAAATGATAAATAATAATTAACCTATTCTTAGGGATAATTGAGACATCAATGTTCACCGAGCATTAAGGAGTATTTATAGGATGAATTATTAAGCAACATAATAAGTTTAAAAAGAACTCGGGATTTTCCACTAGGCAGATAGGATGAATTATTAAGCAACATAATAAGTTTAAAAAGAACTCGGGATTTTCCACCAGGCAGTGAGAGAGTAGCATGGACCTGCTTCTTTCTCTAGACCTGTTGGACACGTCGGAGATCTACCAAACTTAATATATTTTGCTTAGCAACATCATCCTTAATTAAACTTCTAAGGACCCGCCAAGATATGACATAAGGTTAGGAAAATTACCAAAACTTTACCTTTCCTGCTCTTCATAAATTGCCTTAACATGCATTTTAAGTTTTAGGTGGTGGAACGAGAAGACTCGCCAGGTACACTTTTACAGTTTTCAGCGTTGTCTTTCTTGTACTTTACTTTTATACCTACAAATTTGCATGCTAAACAACGATGTCAACCTGCATGAAAACTAAAACTATCAGGATAGCCACATAACCATAAAGAAGACCAAAACTAAAATCAACCAAGATAAAATCCACCGCCACAACATTCAAAATATAAAACAACTTAAAATTTAATCACAAACATCACACAAAACTACAATTGCAACTAAATTAAGATGTCTTTATTGGATGATCGGGAATCCCTCAGAAGAGGTAACCTACGATTGCTAACGAGGCTTCCCACGGTTTAAATGAAATTATGAAACTCATTAAGTTGGGTTTAGTAAGTTCATTTGGACTAAGTAAATCCAATAGAAAATTGTGGTGCCATAACGAGGGAACCGTAAGATCCTAACCGGTGTCGCTCTAATCAACTTTAAAACGTAGTGGTGTCGGAACGAGAGAATCGTAGGATCCTAATCGGTGTCCCTCTAATCAACTTTAATATACCCCTCCATGAGGGAACCGTAGGATCCTAACCGGTGTCGCTCCAATCAACTTTAATATGCCCTCTGTAAAAATTAAAGAACTTCAACCATAGGGCCACCTGATTTGATATTATAACTTGACACACTAGAAAACTCAAACTCGTCGCGGTGAGGAACTTGGAGCTAACATGATGGGTAGCACGACCATCTTCAACAGCAAAACATGTCTTCCCCAACTAAATCTTCCCCAGCTAACCCAATCTTTCTTCCTTAGACTTAAACAACAAAGCCATAGGACTTTGATAGCTAAACCAATCTTCCTTCCTTAAACTTAAGCAACAAAGCCATAGGACTTTGAGGTTGTTTTTATTGCAACGTAAATCCTCACCTTATCTTTAGGCCTTTGTATAGCCCTGCTATACAATATAAGCCCTAAAACGTAAATCCTCACCTTATCTTTAGGCCTTTGCATAGCCCTGCTATACAATATAAGCCCTAAACGTAAATCCTCACCTTATCTTTAGGCCTTTGCATAGCCCTGCTATACAATATAAGCCCTAACACATAAATCCTCACCTTATCTTTAGGCCTTTGTATAGCCCTGCTATACAATATAAGCCCTAACTCATAAATCCTCACCTTATCTTTAGGCCTTTGTATAGCCCTGTTATATAATATAAGCCCTAACTCATTCTTTAGACTTAAACAACAAAGCCATAAGACTTCGAGGTTGCTTGCTTATGCAACGTAAATCACCTTATCTTTAGGCCTTTGCATAGCCCTACTATACAATATAAGCCCTAACTCGTCTTAGGAATCTAGGCCTTTGCATAGCCCTGCTATACAATATAAGCCCTAACTCGTCTTAGGACTCCAAGGTTGTCGCATAGCCCTGCTATACAATATAAGCCCTAACTCGTCTTAGGATTCCGAGGTTGTCGTTTGTTAATAGCCCTGCTATACAATATAAGCCCTAACTCGTCTTAGGATTCCGAGGTTATCGTTTGTCATGACCTAAATCCTCACATCTTCTAGCCCTGCTATACAATATAAGCCCTAACTCGTCTTAGGATTTTGAGGTTGTCGTTTGTCACTACCTAAATCATCACATCTTCCAGGCAATTTGTGTGATCGTTCACACGAATGTAAGCTCTAACTAATAAAATTGGCAGGATGAAACACTTAAATTTTTCTCCTTTAAATTGAAGCCAAACATTAGGATAGCTCGGGAAATCACCGGGGTTCTCCTCTGGATCCATGACATCTTCTAGTTCTTCCTCCTTTGGATTATACAATAAAATGTTCCAAATTTGAACCAATCCCCTTTCACACCTCTACGTCCGATTTCCTTGAAGAGTCCTACCCTTTGAAATTTATTCTACAATAAAAATGTTCCAAATTTGAACTAGTCCCCTTTCACACATCTACGTCCGATTTCGTTGAAGAGTCCTACCCTTTGAAATTCTATTTCTTGATTTTTATCGAGAGTCTTCTTAAGTGACTTTGGTCATTTAAGATGTAATTAACTGTAGGGGCTTGACCTTATAGGAAGCATGTCCGAACCCAACTTAATATAAATCCTATTTAATCCTTTATATTAAATAGGGGAACTGTCGGCAAATACAAATGTTTCACAGACCAAACGAACGTCATACTTTCCTTAGTTTATTTGGTCGAGCCTCATCCTCAAGTCTTGTGTTTATCCTTCGGGATAGATACAAGATTTGAGGTACAATATTTTTTCATTTTAAACTATGAAAAATATGGGGTCAGTTTAATTTCATACTTCAACGTCCTTCTGAAGCGGGCGACGAGATTTCGATTCCGGCGACCGACAGCTTCTTACGGGCAACTCCCCACAAACCCCCGAAATAGCGACGACTTATATCTCTACCGACGTGAATTACCCAACATGCAAAAGTTCTAAAATTTATTTCTTATTGGAGATTTGAGAATAAGCTGATGTTGTACAAAGGATATAGAAGGAGGAGAAGAAGTTAAGGGTATTTCCAAATCTTACACATTGATAGAATGCTATATTGCTTATAAATAGAAAGAAAACTGCTTAGTTGAGTTAAAAATATAATATATGGTCGAGACTATATTGTTTACAAATAAAAAATCCAATTAAGACTTTCTGTAGTTGGCGTGGTTGGCTTATTTTAGTTATAAGCTGGTTGTTTTAGTTCAGTTGGTTATAACGTATCTTGGTTCAATTGGCAGGTTGAGTGACAACACTTCTTTAGTTATCAACTGATTATTTTAGTTCAGTTGGTTGTAGCATCTTTTGGTTCAGTTGGCTAGAACATTCCTCTAAAGGTTGAAGGCCTGAAGTAAGATTGTCAGCTTAGATCTGATAAGTTGAAACCTTGAGTTCGAGAGAACTTTAGTGAATAGATCAACCATGTGGTCGTGGGAGGTGATATGATGAACAATAAGTTATTGATTATTGATGTTATATGAGATGAAATGACAATCAACTTCAATGTTTTTGGTACTAGCGTGAAATGCTAGATTATTGGTGTGAATGATGATGGAGGTGTTATCACGGTAAAAAGGAATGACTTGTATTAGACATCTTAACCAAATAATTTCAGTTGTTGTGTAGGCTAGTGCTTGATACTCAAATTTAGTGAAGGGAAGTGCAATAGTGGGTTGTTTCTCGATGAGCTAAAAGGGACAACAATCTGTAAATGATTTATGGTCAGACGAGTTCCCAAACCAATTAGAATTGACATATAATGTGAAATTAAGAGAGGATTTATAGATGGGAAGACCAAATTCTTTAGTGACCTGAATAGTGTAGAATCCGTTTGAGTTGCTAAAAGTGATGAACAGTAGATTGTTGCATAGATTGAGAAGCCAGATTGGTTGTAAAGGTAATATTTGACATAGTGAGGGTAAGGTATTGTATTAATTGTACAATTTATTTATATAAGGAGGTGGTTTGAGAGAGGTTTTAGGTGAGCAGGGATTTATGGTTGGTGGGGACTGCAACATGATAGATTTTTTCAAGATATCTATTTTGTTAAGGTGGAGTTTGTAGATAGTGGATATGGTAGTAATTCCTAGGAATTGAAAAAGATTGCTAAGGATATTCATTTTAAAATATTGTTGTAAGTTATAAATCATTATTTGTATGAGAGTAGGATTAGTTCTAACGAGAAGAATGTCGTCCACATATATAAGCATATAGAGGCGAGTGCAAGTAGAATAAGGAGGGGTTCTTTGCTAGGTTTGAAGCCAACAGAAATGAGGTAGGTAAAGAGAGTGGCAAACCACCGATGAGGTTCTTTCATAAGGCCATATAGAGATTTCTTTAATAAGAAAATATTACAAGGATGCTAGAAATCCACATACCTATGAGTTTGAGTCATACGCACAGTTTAGTTGAGGTGTCCATACAAGAATGCATTGGACGTATCTAGTTGAAGGTGCGTCGATTGTGAGCGATGAGAATTGTAAGGAGAATATGAAGAGTAGATAATTTGGCAACCAGACAAAACTTCTCAATGAAGTCAAGGTCGGGTAGCTGATTGAAGCCTTATGTAACAAGGCGTGATTTGTAGTGAGCGATGGAGCCATCATAATTGTATTTGGTGTGGTATTTTTACTTACAACTAGGAAGAATTTGGTGAAGTGAAGGGGGAATAAGGGTACGCGTGCCTTAACAATGTAATGCTTAGAATTCATCTGACATGGCTTTATGCTAATGATTTTGTTTTGTGGTTGAGGTACAACGGGGTTTATCCGACCATGTTTGATGAGTAAGATTAAGGATTTGCTATGATTTTAGTTGACCTATTTTAATGCATGTCTGCATTGAATGACCATAATGAGAAGGAGGAGAAGTAGGTGAGGTAGTTGAAAAGAGCTAATTTTGTTGTGGTTGTATTGATACTGAGGAATGGGAAGAGGTAAGGAGGTTTGTGGTGTTGTTGTTTTATAGTGAGAGGGTGGAATGGAAGGTCTCAAAATGTTGGAAGTGAGTATAAGAAAAAGAAGTGGGAGGTTGGATGTTGCTAGAGTGGGATTTGAGAGGGTGGTGTGATGTTTATAGGGGATTACATCTTCATTGAATACCACGTGATGGGTTGTGTATATTTTACTGGTTTGAGGCTCTAAGAATTTAAAGTGTTATTTGTAAGAGCCGTAGCCTAAGAATATACAACTCTTGGAGAGGGGAAAGTTTTTGTGTATAATGTAGATGAAGCAATGCGAAATATTATCACCAAAATATTTTAAGGTGACTGTAGGGGGCGGTTTGCCATGAAAAAGTTCATAAGGAGATATGGATAGTGTCATAGTGTATGACAAATAATTGATGAGTAGTATGTTGTGAGAAGAGTCTCAGCCTGAAGAGATAGAAAGGAGACATCAATTGGGAAAATACAAACAAGTTCGATTAGATGACAATGGTTTTATTGGGTAATATTGTTTTGTTTGAGAGTGCGGGCACAAGTATGTTGATGAATAATGCCATAATGTTGCAATATGGTATGAAGAGTTGGATTCAATTATGTGTCTCTGCCATCAATTGAATGTGTTACTAATGATTGATTGCATTTTTTTCAACCATAGATTTAAATTCTAGAAATTTTTAAGCAATTTCAATTTAATATGGAGCAACTACACCCATGCATAGCATGAATATTCATAAACAAATACAACAGAATACTTGTAAGAGATATAGAGTAGAAGCATAACCCCAAACATGAATAATTTGTAAGGGAAATGATGCTTGAGAGGTAGATATAGAAAATGATAGCTTATGACTTTTGGCAAAACTACGAGGATTACAATTTAAATGTTTAAAGGATTGGTGCAAAAATGGGGTGCTTGGGACAATGATTGATTGCGTTTGCAATCCTATAGTTATGGAAGTTGTTCAATGAATTTGAGGGTGAGGGATTTTAAGGAGATGTCGGGAATGAATGGATGTATCTGGTAGAGCCACATATGTATGGGCCTTTAAGGAGTGTGATTTATCTTGAGATTTTTGATTTAATATCCATTGGAGGTAAAGGAAATAGATTAATAATCTGCTTTGGTTAGTTTATGAATTGAGAAAAGATTTTATGCTAAGTTAGAAATGTGATGAAGAGTGGGTAGTTTTAGCTTATGGAATGGTGTAGGTAGGATTCATTGACTATTGTGAGTAATGGGAAGCTGCTTTTCATATCCCACTGTAATGTTTCTATCTTTGTAGTATCTGATTTGAGATGTTCAGTGGCTCCATTGTCCGAATACCAATTATTTGTTAGAACAATAGGGGTTGTAGTGACTAGAGCTAAGGGTGATTGATGAAGTTTGACATGTCTATACCGGTACTCAAAGGCAAGGTGGCGCAATTTTGTAGAGATTTGACATATGATTGCAGGTTTATTTGTGCAGTTTGAGGTGGAGCCAACATAATTTGATCTAGGCAAAGGACCTCTGCTAGAGTTAGAGTGAAATGTTTCATTTATGTATTCCATGAATAGTTGAGTGTTGTGGATTGAGATAAATCCTTGGATGTTTTGTTTTTTTTTTTGCTTTAGATTGAGTTGCTCATTGCATATCAACGTAGATATCATCAAGGAAGATTACCAACTCTACTAGAACTCAAAAATGCAAGCATGTGTTGACCATATTAGTTTTAAGGTTGAAATCAGGTAAAGAACTTTAACACGATTAATTTTTTGAGTCAAATTTGGGTTGGCTTGACAAACTAAAATTAACTTGAATTTGACCAGCCAACCTGAAGGTAACTGAAATTTGACTCAAATAGCTTTTATGTATATATTAAACAAGTTAGGTGGGTCAAGTTCATGCTATTTGAGTTGAAGGTTGGTTGATACAAATAGATGCCAACAATGTTTAATAGACAACATGATATTCTACAGAGGTCAACAATATGGTTCTACTTCTTAAAATTGATAACCTATCAGGAGAATGAAACTAATAGATGTCGGTAAGGTTGAACGAGGGAGAAACATTCAAATCTGGGTGAAGTGATGAGATATATGCATTATCATTGATATTTTGGGAAATGGAGAAAAGGCCAAATTTTCCTTGTTTTAAGTTTTAAATGTGTCCAAACTAGAGATCTTTCTTTGCTAAAATACACCATAATGATGTCACCTACCTTGAATGCTTTGAACCATTTATTCACATATGCTACTTGTTTATATTTTTGTAAACTATCAGCTAATTTTTCTTTTACTTCCTGTAACATAGAGTTGAAATCTGTAACTATCTGTTCAAATGGCTTATTGTTGATTTTAGGAATAATTATGAGGTCCATATTATGAGTTGACACCTTGGTATAAACTATGTTGAATGATTACTTTCCCGTGGAACGATTGGGCTGTGCATTGTAAGAAAATTTAACTTGACTTAAGGTCTCATCCCGTTATTTTGGCTGCTCTCCAGTTAAACAACTGATCATATTATTAAGTGTCATGTTTATCACTTTGGTTTGCCCATTTGTTGAGGATGATAAGCTGAACTCATTCCTACTCTGTATTTAATATAACCCATAATGACCTCCAACAACTAATGAATTTAATGGCCTAATATGAAGTTAAACTTCGAGAAAGACTGTAAAGATGAACTATATCTCTAAAACATATTTGAGCTAAATTAATATCATCAAATGTTTTCTTGCAAGACACAAAATGGGATATTTTTGAAAAATGATGCACAACCATCATGAATGAATCAAAATCTCTTTTGGTTTCAGGGAGGATTAGAACAAAATCTAAGCTCAAATATTCCCAAATGATTTTGGGTATGGGTAATGACATGTAGAGGTCAGTATTTTGAGTATTTTTCTATAATTTTGACAAGTCACACTTCTATCTATCAACCTTCAAACATCTCTTTGCATTATGGGCTAAAAAAATGAGTTGTAACCTGGGCTGTAGTTTTATCTCGATCGGCATGAGCGTTTAGACCTTGTGAAAATATATCTTTAATTAAATGAACTAGGAGGGAAGTATTAGAGATATGAAGTTGGTTACCTTTAAAGAGAAGCCTTATTTAATTAAATAATTAGCCAAAGGTGATTTTAAGACACAACTAGTCCACAGTTTGGTGAAATCCAAATTAGTTTCATATTATTTTGAGACTCTCCATTCGAGTGATAGACGATTTATAAAATAACTAATAAATCTGTGACATGAATCAATTTTGTGATATTTTTCTGCATAAATCACATGCTTTATTTTTTTTATTATGATGATTTTATTCTTGTGGAAAGTATTTTTGCTAGTCATACAAGTTGAGCACACTTCAAGTAGCCAAAATAAAAATTTGGACAAAAGAAGAGCCAGAAGTACCGATGCCACACCCTAGTGTAAATATGCCAATGTCTCTATTTTGAAACGATGATGGTGTGTTTGAGAGACAAAGGAGGTGACATAATTAAACTAGTCTAGAGTATAATTACACAGTCATCTGGTGTAGCTATGCCACAATCGGGCGTAAGTGCGTTGGGTTCTGCCTCAAGACCTGTTTGGAAATGAATTGAGGTGGTTCTAATGCAAGCTTTGAAAGCCCACTTAGAATATAATTTATGGCACTTCTTATCTGCTAGGGGCTACTCCTTATAGGGTTATGATGAATTCGTATCTTACTCTAGGGTTTCCTCTATTAGTTCTATTTTAGGGGAGAATTCTAGGGAGTTTTTCGTTGAGGGTTGTGAAAGTTGTGTGTGAGAGAAATTTGTATGCACTTGTATGAGGGAGATGCAAGGAGAGCTAAATTATAAAAAGGAAATTAAATGTTATCGTAAAGAACTATTGACTTGAGTTTGAGTTATTTGTACTTGTGCGCATTATTATTTTTTTAATATTTTCAAAAATCTTTATATTTCATTTCTTCATGCATAGTAGCTAATTCCCTATTCATGCTCCTATGAAGTAAGGCATGTGAGTTTTCATTTCTTTTCCTTGATGTTTTTCCCCTCATCTTTTTATTTTTTTAAATTCAACATGTTGATGTGTTAACATACTAATCGTCATTTAATCCTGATTTGGCCAATTCAAATATTAAAATCTCTTGTGACCTAAGACTTCCAACCACTGACTAGAAGAAAAAAGTATGTTAGCACGTAATAGAGTAGTGGAATAGACATATTGTCATTAGGAAATTAAAATTTAGGTAGATGGCTAGAGAATTCCTGAAAAATAGTGCATGGTTAAGTCCCCTTAACGTAATAAGGTTTCCAACGCTTCTATGACCAAGATGTAGGTTAGAGAGAACTTATCTCTAATTGTCAACAATCACGTGGGAAACTCATATGTAGAACACCGAGAACTCTCTAGACCGATGTCACATGAGCATGAGCCTCTTCACCTTTGAAAAACCTTAATGATTTTAGTATTGTTTTTTTATTTTTGCATTAGGATTTTAGAACCTTTTACCTTTTGTAAATCTGAACATACATACTGAATTTAGCGATGTAGTAAACAAGAACTTAGCCTGTTACATAAATTGATAAATTTACTTGTGGGATCACTATGAAAATTCTAATTTCGTATATTATTTGATTAACACGTATACTTATATGGATGAATAATTGCCTCGCAGTGATTTCGGGCATCAATTTGCCCTTCAACTTAAAGCACTAGTGATTATGTTACATTTACTAATTATGTGTTTTAACACAAATAAATTTTTGTAAGAACATAATTCACCTCATGTGCATTCTACTCAGCATCTCCTGAGATTGTAGAAACTGGAAGGACTCATGATCATTATAAAGCACAAATTCTTGGTGAAACAAATAAAACTCTCAATGATTGAGAGCTCAAAACACAACATTCAGTTCTTGTTCGATTGTCGAACATTTCTGTTGAACATTACATAAATTTTTGCTAAAATATTTAATGGGCTTATTACTTTGTGATAAAACAACACCAATTCTCACAACAAATGCATCTAATTCCATCACAAACGATTTTTCAAAATCTAAGATAACAAGTACTAGAGCCTCATAGAGGACTGTTTGATTTTGTCAAAACTAGATTATCTATTTGAATCTCACTTGAAAACTTTACTTTTTAAATAGTCCGTAATAGGTGGCATTATAATGCTAAATCGTCAAATAAGCCTTTGATAGGAGTTTGTCAATCCATGAAAACTGCATATTTCAGTGAAGGATTTTGGAGTTGGCCAAGATCGATTAGTCTGGATGTTGCTAGAATTTATATGAATGATTCGGGAACTTACCACATAATTGAGGCAATGTACAGCTGCGACAAAAAAATTCACACTTGAAAATGTTTAGATATAATTGCTAATCTCTTAAAAGGCATAAAAAGTAATGAAAGAGGAAGCAAATGTTCCTCTAATGATGGACTATAAACAAGAACATCACCAAACTATACACCACAAAATTTACTTAGGAATGGTTTTAAAACCTCATTCAATGAATGCGTAATGGTACTAGGTGCATTGTAAAGGCTGAACGACATGAGCCACCATTCGTACAAGCCAATTTTGGTTTTAACGGTCATCTTCTATTCATCTCTTGGTCAGATTTGGATCTGATGATAACCACTACGTAAGTCCAACACGGATAAGATTTGAGACCCTATAAAGAATCCAATAAATCTTCTAATTGAGGCATATGAAATTTGAATATAGTTATGATTTTGTTGATGGCTCGTCTGTCAATACATAAGCACCATTATCCAATATTCTTTGGACCAATTATGACCAGCACGACACATGCACTCAAATTAGGCTGGATAAATTACTTTTTATTCAGTTTGTTCACCAAATCTTACAGAACTCGTCTTATAGTGTGGCAAATTCGACAATGTAGAACTTGGTACAAAGTTAATCTGCCGCTGAAGTTTTCTTTATCCAGCAATTCTTTAGGAATTAAATCCTCAAATTGTTGTAGTAATTAATCGATGTAGTATGGAATCTTCTTTGAGTTGACGTTTTGTTATGTGACATAATTAAGTACATTTTATTTCCAATTTTGTAATCATGAAGTAACTGAGTTCTTAAAAATGATAAGAAGGCCACTGAAGCAATTTTTTTGTTTATGACAGTCATTTGTTGGTAGAAGTCTCAACTTCTGGCCATTAAGTTCTATGACATAAGCATTTATTCTTCCATATTACTAAAACCCTTCATCAAATTGCCATCGTCGACTTAAAATATGATGACAGACATCCATGTCTATGACATCACATAAAAGTTCACAATTGTATTGTTTCCAAATGAAGAAAGAAAGTTTCCACGTCAATTCACATAAATTAAAATCCCTCATTTCATTCAGCTAATTTTATAAGGCTATGGATGTTTGGTGATTTTTAATTGTAGTTCTTTAACACTCTAGAAGGAATAATATTTTCAGTACACCCATTATCAATAATAAGATCACATACTTTACCTCCAATAGTACATCTAAGCTGGAATATTGACTGCCTTTGAGTGTAATTGTTACGACAAGGAGTCAGTAATACCTCCTTGAGTAAAAGATATAAATTCTCCTTCATTTTTAGACGAATCTTCAAGTTCTTCATTCACACATGGTAGCTTGGAGCTTCCGTTTGCTGCTTGATCACTTCTAAAAATTATATTTACTTTCTATTTTGGCACTCATTGTATCCGTGACCTGGTTGGAAACATCTAAAGCTTTTTCTTGGTCCAAGTCATTGATATGCATTATCTCGATTAGGAAAATTCTTATAATTAGACTTTACCTTAACAGTTGTGGGTGGTTCAAATTGGTTTGGCCTTGAAGGGAGGTCATTTTGAGTGTCTTGAGTTCCTTTGTTCTAATCTATATTTGATTTAGTTGTTCCTCGTCCCATATAAAGAGGTTTGGTTGTCTAGATTGTTGAAGTTTAGTCTTATATGCAAAATAGATGGCCTACGAAAGAGACCATATTGAGTTCATCTCCAAATTCTCTTGAACAGAATCTTTAATTCTCCCCATGTAACTTGCTACCAGCTGATATTCAGTTTCGTTCAGTTATTTCATGCACTAAGTTGATAGAATTCTTCAATAGAAGCACTATCAGTTCACTTGCCTTAGACACATCTTTGATAATGTAAATATATCATTTGTTAATAATCTGTATGAAGGAAGTGTCCTCTCATCGACTGCTTCATAGATGCCTAACTTTTCACACTTGATCGTCCTTCTCGCTTAGGATCCACAATAATTGAGCCCAACACACTTTGACTCCACCTTTCAATTAGCAAGCCACATACTTCACTTGTTTATCTAGAGGTATATCCATATACTCAAAAAATGATTCAATCGCTTGTTCCCAATCTAAATAATCCTCAATGTGTGGCCATCAGAATATGGTATATCCAATTTTACTCTAAATTCACATGGTTATAATTTTCAGAACTTCATCACAACTGAGGTTTATGCCAAGTCTCCACTTCACTTTTTGAATCAAAATCATCATATTTCCCTCGACAGAATGAGTTTCGTCCTACCTTGGATTATGTACAATAAATTGGAATTAAATTAGGTCGTAGGGATCTCCTAATTTCCTAATTAAACAGGAAGGGGTCTTCATTACCTAGTTGGTTGCCAGAATTTCCAATGCGGTTGTTGGAATGAATATCTCCCCACTTATTAGCGATCAAATTTCACGTTTCGTTTTCAACAAAAACTGTTGAAACCCTTGATTGAGCTTGTCTAATCTACAGTCGAGAGAAGCCAACACTTCTAGCATGTTTTCCCACTCACGAACATCTTCACTAATAGGTCGTTTGCGTGCATCTGTGATAAGGATCTTATACCAATCTGATGCAACCAAGAATACAAGACAAAAAGTAAAGGAGAAAGCAAACAAAATATCCTTCTACTATAATTTTTATGCAAATAGAGTATCAAAAATAAGTTACCTCTAACATAAGTTCCCCAAGCCCATATATATTGCTACACATCTATAAAGGCATTATCTGATATAACCTTTAACTAAAACTATAACATGTAACACGATCATACTTGTTAATATTTAATAATACCAAATAAAAGGAGAACTAGTAAATTGAAAACATTACAACTTGCTGTTATACTTTCCCTCCTCCCTCTGGAACACTTAGCAGCATTAACTAAACAAAATAGCTTTAAAGAAGGATTAACTTATTAGGTATATCAAGGATGATAGTTCACATAAGTTTTTATAATTTGAGCAAATTTTAATCATAAATTTATGCATATATATAAAATCTTAAACTCTTATTACTTAAATCATTAGAGTTCATAAATTGCCAATCAAGCTGTTGATACGTTTCTTTACGTTGCGGTGTTAGAGAAATGTGTTGCTAATTTTTATTATGATTCACATACATATCTTCAGATTCTTATGATTTTACATATCTAATTTTAAATTTTTTTTTTTTTACATTTATATCACCCAAATATTTTGTATCACAACAAAAATGTCATTACTTTAACATTTCAAAATGTTAATTACATGTGTATGTAAGATGACATACATGTAAAGTTGAAGTTTAGTTGTTAGATATGTAAAAATACATATGAATTGTGTGATACGCATGTAAAACTTCCATTATGAATTTATGCAAATGTAGGCCTGTAAACGCCACGCCTTTCAGCAAGCACCCTACAGAGATATTAGATACGGTACCTGTCATGAGGGAAGTAGACTTATATACTACTCTTAATTGAAATTGAAAATGAGTGAATAAAAATTTCTTATTAACTCTGCTTTTTCAACGAACAAATAATTATTGCCTCTCAAAACTTGAGCTAATTTGAGATGAATCCTCCCATTTATCAAGATCTAGGAATCACTACTAATTCTCAAATTACTCAAAAGAGATGATATATTCTTCAAATTCAAGGAGATCATAATTAAGGCGTTGAGAGTTGTATATTTATTCACATTATATATGTTAAGATAATTACCTACAGAGCACCTGAAACATCGATATTTACAAATCAACGACCCTCTTCCATCCATTTCTCAAATTCTCATTCAACCAGCCCACCACAGAATCAAGACTTAAAAAGTAAAGAGAGCTGGAAAGAACTTGATAACTCTGCTCCCTAAAACAAATTTTATAAAATGATAACTGGAAAAAAAAAACACAAAAATCAAAATTTCAACCAAACATTAAAAGCAAGAAATGGTTTTCACACAGTAATTAATCTCTTAAAAACCTGGAAACACTAATTTAATTAATTGCAACTATAACCTTTATCGATTTTAAGAAAAACTTATTACGTAATGGAGCAGATGTACAGAATTTTTCTGGTGCAGGGATTGCTTTTGCTTCTCAGAATAGTTTCTTCAATGCACAACAAAATAATGGAATGATTGGACCTAAAAGAACCCACCATGACAAGAAATCTGGGTAATCGTGGCCTGCTACTGCTGTGCTCCAGTTTAGTTCTAAATAGAGTTGGGGCATTTACATACACACCACCTAATTCCTATGTATTTACATACCTAACACCTAAACTTGGTCTTTTAACATTTAAATCACCCCAATTCTTTCATATCACAAAAAATACCACCATTTTAACTTTAGAAGTGAAATGCACATTTTCATGCTAGATAAGGTGGCATGTATGTGAAAATTGAAGTTTGCGCGTCAGATACACAAATAAATAGGATTATGTGGTATGCATGTAAACCTTCCATTAGAGTTGATAAGATGTCAGAGCGGAAATCCAGCTAATAGCTCCTTTATCAATACTAGAATCTGAATAAAACAAACTTGGAAATCATACTTGTTAGCATATTCATAAACTCAGATGAGTAACATTATATCATACTATCTTCAACAAATTCCACTTATCCTTTCCCAGAGTCAATTCTCTGTGCAAACATGACTTTGAAATCAGTAAATTGAGGTATTCTTGTAAAGATAACAAAAGAGGATGCGTTTCATGTAAATTATCAAAATAATGAGCCCTTTATGTAAGAATCTTACTGAGAAGCTTATAGGACTTTTAGAAGAGTATCGCCAAATATAGAATAATCCATCCAGCCATGGAAAATACTGCAAATATATGAACCCAGAACAGGACGGCAGCAGCTTCCTTCCCACACCCTTGAAGATTTGCAACAGCACCTATATCCAGTATAGAATTATAAGCAGTTAGCATTTTAAGGTAAAATGATGATTCATTAGGTCTTCATTGGAAAAAAACCTAAGTATTTGGTTTTACAGAAAAACTAAGAAGATGAGAAGGTTATACCAGAGATCACAGAAGTGGGCATTGTGTGCTGTAGCAAAAGAACAAATTTAAACATCTTGTCACCATTTGGGATGAACCCAAGCTTATCAACCAAAGTGACAATGCCGAGGCCTGCAGGAGGAATAAGGACCAAGCGTGCAAATACTATGGCAGCCATTGTGCGGAAGCCAAGCCTTCTACTTCCAACACCTGGACCTGAATGAATTTGTAATACAAAAATATCCCCTTTCAGTACATTTTGCTTGTTCATAATTTGAAAATTGGTGATAATCTTTAATAATATTCTTCCTGAACTCAGTTTGGTTTCATTAGATTATATGAGATTAATATATAGAAAACATTTGATAATGTATCTGACACCACCTCAAATAATCAAAGCACCAGCACATTCTTTTCCAACTTGTTAAAAACTTCCTCCTCTTTTTAAAAGTGGGTGTGTTGGCATTATTTTTTGGGGGCATTTGCATAGATACCACCAAAGTCCTATATATTTAAATATCTAACACCTAAACTTTACTTTTTACATCTATACCACCCAAATCTTTCATATCACAAAAAAAATACCCCTATTTAGCTTTTAAAATGTGAGACTTTTCATTCATAGAAAAGGTGACATAGTTAATGATTAAAATTTAGGAGCTAGATGTGTAAATACGTAGGAAGCGAGTGGAATGTATGTAAATCTTCCTAAATTTTTTAGGGTGTTGGGAAGAAGGGATGCGGATACACAATCCTTGAGCACAGTAAAGTATACATGCACCTTCCATTTTTAGCTTGTTACGCTACAATTTGGTTGCCTATTATAAGAAGCCCATAGTGAGTCACAAAACCTTTTTTTAATATCTGTAAGAATGTAAATTAACTCTAGGCTTCCAAGTTAACAAATTACACACCATTATTTGAAGGGGATAAAAAAAGATATATCACATCTACACTGAAAGGCTTTACATCATGCAACTAAACAACAAAACCTTTTTCTTATTTACCTTTTTTATTTGTTTTCACTACTTTGCCCAAATCCATCAGTATAATAGAAGAGTCCACAACACAGTGACCAAACAAAGAACACAGTGAAAGTTCCATAAATGAAATTATTTAGTAGTGTTGTACTCTTTCATCTTAAGCTGACACATCATGAAATTTAGATCAGATTATAACTCAGAGGAAAGCTTCACATACCATCAATGAGATTACCGCCCAAAGCCAGCAAAATGCACGGAATCATTGCTTCCCTGAAACACAAAGTTCATTAAAAGAGAAGCATTTAAACAGAAAATTTGCTAACTTTTAGGTGAAATAGAATTTTTTTTCTGTTGACCATTATATTAAATGATAGAAAAGGACAGAAAAGCACCATATAATTATTCTTCAACATGGTTTGATGAAGCATTTAATAATAGAAAAGCCATAAGCCCACACTAACGTATATCAATTTCAAATTGCACAACAGAAAAATGTATCTGTAGATGCAAGTGGAACCATCCATTTTGATGAATTTAAGCCCAGAGACGAAGAAAATCAGAATGAAAATGTGGTCTGATATAAAAATAATACTTGAAACTAACGTCACCATTTTATATCGATATTGATGTCTAGTGTTTGTAGTTCAAGGATTATATGTAAATTAATAATTGCGAGACATGGCAATTTTCAAATTCCAACAGTTAATTTTCATAACAATTTGGTTATAATTATGATAAAGCAATCTCTTAATGAAGCACAAATATCATGAAGATTTCTGAATTTCTGGCAAGGTACCACTGAATGGTTTGAATACAGTGCAGTGGCGAGAGCATTTTGGTTTCCCAACAGTGAACAGGCTATATAAGAGGTAGAATTACTTGGCACCGACTATAAATGTAAGAGAACCATTTTTTTGGGGCATTTACATCAAACCAAACAGTTCTTAGGTATTTACATATCTAACACCTAAACATTCATACTTACATACATACCATGTTAAGCGCCGGAGCCCGATCCACGCCTCCCCAATCCCGCTCCGCTCCCGATCATGAATTGTCGCGATCCCGATGCCAATCACCCGCTCCCGCTCTCCCGATCGTGAAAAATTGCAACCGCGACTTGCAGTTTCACGATAACCGCCGCTCCCTGGTCCCGATTCGCGAAGAGTCGCACCTCCCTGCTGTCGTGAAACGTTCTTGCCTTCCGTCTCCTTTAAGTTGCGAACAGAAGAGAAGAAAATTTCCTAAGTCATGTTTTGTATTTCTTCTTCGGGTTTCCTCGAGATAGAGGAAGAGTTCTTCGGGCTTCCACGAGACAGTGAAAGAGAAGTGCAAGGAGGAGTAGTTCCATGCGGTAGAGGAAGAAGAAGAAAGAAGAAAAAAGAAAAAGAAGATTGGTTTCCCTTAACTTCTTCTCGGTGGCTTGTGACAGAAGAGAAATTGGGTTTATTTCTCTTGTAAGTTGATCTTCTTCGGTGTATCTCGGTGTAGTGTTTCTTCAGTGTATCTTAGTGTAGAGAGAGAAAAACAGAGAGCAACGAAGTGAGAGTGAGAGATTCCTATTGTAAGTTAAGATGATCGACTGGTGTAAGTTCCTCAAGTAGTAAAATCCTCTGTAACTCCGTGGACGCAGACAATTTGCCGAACCACGTAAATCTCTGTTCTTTTCTAATGTGATTTTTCTCGTTCTGTTTTTCGCTTCGTCGATCGTTCTCCTGTCTGATTTATATATATACCACATCAACTGGTATATCTATCTATATAGTTTACAACATACCACTCAAATCTTTAACATCACATAAAAAAAAAATCACCATCACTATCTTTTTAAAAGTGACATATACCTTTTCATGTTTACATTTATGACACCAAGGTGTTATAAGTGTAAATATCAAAATTTTGAGTGTTAGATATGCAAGCAGATGAGAATTGTATGGTATGAGTATAAATTTCCCTTTTTTTTTTTATTTCAAGAGCCACCGAGCAGTTTTCCAAACATCAAATATCTTTCAAAGTTTAATAATCTTAGATGGAAACAGTCAAATAACATTCAGCATTCAAAGTAATACTATATTGATATCCACCTAGAATGAGAACAAGTACATATATTTTTTTCATCTTTATTTAGGTTGCACCATCTCAAAAAGAGTAACTTTTTGAAGAAAAATATCATGAATGCATAGACAAAATAAAAATATTCTCACTTTGACAACCAAACAAAGTTAAACGTATTTACATTGCAACCATTGTCCGAGACTACATTTTTCACCTCTTCGAATTTCGCATCCAATACCTCACAAGAAAGTGCAAAAAATAAAGTTTATGTATTAGATATGTAAATACATAAGATTTACGTGGTATGTATGTCAATCTTTCATCAGTTCCTTAACATTTGTGGGATTTCCAATGCAAATGTCCGGAAATCATTCCAATCAGGTATGTCTACCCAATGGTTATGAGATATGACATCTCTCATGTCCACAATCCATGTGGATATGCCTATTGGTCACAAGCAAAGAGTCTAAGGATTATTTTGAGATTTAATCTATTTGTGAAGCTATGCACAAATCAAACTTCACATATTGTCGCAAGGTATAACAAAGTCAAAAAAAAAAAAAAAAAAAGGGGCATAA
>JXCR01134170.1:24200-50002 GCA_002079205.1 Phalaenopsis hybrid cultivar | reverse complement strand
AAAAAAAAAAAAAAAAAAAAGAGGGGCATAATTATGAAAGAATAGCCACATTCAGTGTGATGCAAGGCTCACCTTGCGGAGGGGAGTGCTGAACCAGCTCAAAAAGGAAGCTGCAAGGGCCGCCCGACCCTTGGTCTGGGTTAGGGTTGCTGCCCAAGAGGAGGGGTCTCCCCCCCTTCTAGANTATATATATTTTTTTTTTTTTTTGAAAGAGCAACTCATGGCTCCTTACGCGTTAATATCAAAAAGACGGTTACAAGAAATCAGTGGGAAAACTGGATTCCCGCTAAAAATAAAGAAAATACATAAAATCTTAGGGGTTTTTTTTTCCTCAATATAACTCCACCCAAAAAATAAAAAAAACTGAAAGAAAGGGAAATGTAACCAAAATATACATGTATCAAACCAAAACGTATACCCAAAAAAGAGATGTATACCCTCTATGAACATGAATATCAAAAGATGTGTAGATAGTAAAATCTGTATGCCAACAAACCACATCTCGAAAGCAGGAAGCCGCAGCAGGACCCAAAGAATCTAAAACCTGCAACTCAAAAAATCTGAAAAAACAATAAAGGAATAATTAATCCAAGTGATTAAAATAGAAAGAATGATCCACGTTCCTCCAACCTCCCAACCAGCAATGTCAAACAAACCAGTCCTATAATGCTCACCTAAAATATGGAAATGAAGCAAGAGTTTGGAGCCATGGGCCTCCAAATAATAGAAATCTTGCCCGTTAACAAAAACAAGGTGAATATAGAGCATAACTTATAGCATCCAATCTTCAAACTTACCTTTAAAATCAGACCCATTGTTGTACCTCCCAAGTACCATATCTCTAATAAATACCTCCCAACCATCATCACAAATAAAGCAAAGGAGCCCTGGGCCTCCATGCTTAAAATGTAATACGAAGCACTGTACCTCCCAGAAGCCAAAACTCCAAACACAGCTCCCCAAACCATAACCCGAAATAACCCCCAGCTCCACAACCACCAACACCAAGCCCAAATAGGGAGCCCTGGGCCTCCCAAATAGAACAAAACAGAAGTGGCAAAGGAGTCCTGAACCTCCATGCCAATGATTCAAAACCATGCACCACAATAATCAGAAGTATGCATAGCCATTTCCCCAGAAAAGCAAACCTCCAAAGTACCTGAAAATAAGTAAAAGAGAGAAATCCAACCTAAATAAATCATGGGCCGATCAAAGCCACTCAGCCTCCCAACACGATTTAAGAAGAAACATTTCTATGAATAAAAGAAGCATCAATATTATCATCAACTAGCAGAGTGTTTAAAGAAGGAGCGAGTAGATCCCACCCTACAAATTTGACTAGAACCTCCCAAATTAGCAAGCCAATTCGTGGGTTGATTACCCTCCCGGCAATTGAAACTTCATATTACATTCATATTAGAAATTAAACCTTTAATCCTCCTTATATAATAAAGAATATCCCAAAGGGTGTCAACACCATTAGATAAAATATTAATTAAGATAAGATTGTCACATTCAAAAATAATATACTTCCAACAAAGATAATAAGCCAATAATGCTGCAGTTAAAATAGCTCTGGCCTCAGCCTCAATAAAGGAATCTGCATAAGAAGGAGAAGAGAAGAAGAGTATACAATTCCCAACGTGATTCCTAGCAATGCCCCCACATTTAGCACTAGAGACTTTCCAACTCCCATCTGTGTTAAATTTAATCTACCCTCTAGGAGGTGGACGCCATCTAACCAAGATAGGTGGATGCAGGAGTCTCCTCACCTCCAAAGTCATATGCCCCAAGGCAAGAAAATAGTTGGTGCCCGAAAAGAAATCTTTTTTTAGAATTCTCCAATCTCCATAATTTATTAATGTAAAAAATGATGTTAGTGAAAACCATCATGTTGTGAATTTCCTTACCCTCATGAATAGTATCATTTCGAGCCATCCAGATAAACCAACAAATGATATTAGGATAGATTTGCCAAAAGTGTTTCTCCTTACGGTCCGGATTGCAACTCAAAGTGGTGAGAAAAAGATTCCTCACAGGAGTAACTAAAGTTCCAAACCACAAACCAACCCTTCTCCAAATAAATAAGAAAAAGGGCACGAAAAGAAGATATGTTCCATAGTCTCCTCTGCCATATGACACAAGCAATATCGGGAGGCAATTCTCAAACCTTTCATCTTTAAAATATCATCACAAGGTATGATAGAATGAAAGATACGCCAGGCCAAGAAATACATCAACGAGGTTAAAGCCCAACTCCACAACCCCTCTCCAAAAGGGGTATTTCGAAAATGATAACGAGAAGCATATAAAGTTTAGTAATAGAGCTCGTCATGGATAGTTTCAAATTAGGAGTATCATGCAGATGAGAATCAATAGGAATAGTGGAAATGAATGTAGCTCCCTCCAGCCCCAATATGCTAGTAAGAAGAGGAAAATTCCAATGACCTTAAAACCTCGTATCCCTCATATTTAGCAAAACATGGGACCAACAATCGTGCCAGAAAGAGAGGTTTCCTCGACCCACGTCCCAATAGATGAAATTCTTTGCCCAATCTCTAACCGTAAGCAATCTCTTCCACATCGTGGAATTACCTAACCGGTAACCGCCAATTTATCAAAGCAGGATGAGAAAAGCGATAGTACTTGCCATGCATGAAGTTAGCCCATAAAGACTCATTTTTCCTGAAATTAAACTATTGCTTGAAAACATTAATATCTATAATATGTTGCAGAGATTTGAAACCCAAACCACCAGCGCATATGGGTTTACAAACATCCTTCAAAGCAACCATCTTCTACCAGAGTGATTCCCCACCCATAAAAACTTATTGAAACATCTTTCAAGATTCAAAAGTGTCTTTTTTTGGGTTGGAGAACTTGAAGAATATATAAAGGGAGCGAATGAAGAATACTCCTAAGCAGAGTAATACGTCCCCTAAAGGAGAGGAAATTATTTTTCCAATCCAAGATTCTTTTCCGAATCTTTTCCACAACCTCATCAAACTGTATACGTCTCTTTCTGTCTTTAAGGAGAAAAATCCCAAGATATTTAAGTGGTAAAGTAGAGAGGGAGAAACCCAAAAAATTAACGATCCAGGAGGCATTAGAGCGATTGATCATGTTCCCCAAATATATGTTGCATTTACTAGCATTAAAGGAAAGATCAGACACATATTGAAAATCAACCATAACATTGTGAATATCCTTCACCGTATTCTTGCTAGCATTAGAAAATAGGATCATGTCGTCAGCATAGGCTAAGTGAGAGATCATCATATTAGATTTATGAGCATATTGCAACTTAGGGTAACGCTTGAAAAGATTGTTAAGCAGACGAGATAGATAGTCAAAATTAAAATAAATATAGTAGGGGATAAAGGATCTCCCTGCTTGATCCCACGACCCGCACCAAAAAAGTCACGAGATTGGTCATTAATGAGAATGTTGTACTTATTGTACTTATTACAATGAAGACAAGAAGCTATAATTTTGCAAAACTCCTGAGAGAAACCGCGGCATGGAGAATCTTCAAAATAAACTCCCAGCTAATCGAATCATAGGCCTTACGAATATCCAGTTTCATAATCATGTTGCCCCCTCGATATTTTTTGTCAATATCTAAGATGAGTTCTTGAGCCACAATAATATTATCAATGATCCCCCTCCCCTGAATAGAAGCAGACTAATTCAAAGATATTAAATTGTGAAGATGAGGTTGTAGGCGTCTGACCAAAACCTTACTAATCAACTTAGAAATAACAGGAGTCAGAGATATTGGTCTAAAATGATCCCAAGAGCTCTTTTGAGTATTTGTAGGAATGAGAACAATAGTAGCTACAGAGAAATAATTTCCAGAAGTTTCCCCTTTAAAGAAACTCTGTATAGCCGCCACAACATAATCCTTAACAATACTCCAACATTTAATGTAGAAAATAGAGATAAAGCCATCCGACCCCGGAGCTTTATTACAATTAATCTCAAGGAGGGTGGAATATATTTCCTCAGTCGTAGGAATATCACAAAGAACAACCATGTGATGTCGTACATCATCAAACAAAGAGGCGTCGATATTTCCCAATGTCTCATGAAACTCATAAAGTTTAGAAAAGTATTGAACCACATTCTCCCCAATTTCCTCATCCCCAGTAATCCAGTTCCCCTCATTGTTTTTTATTCTCACAATAGTGTAATTAGCTCTTCTCTGTTTAATGCAAGCATGAAAATATTTAGTGTTTCTATCACCCTGAGACAAATGGGTCTCCCCCGCTTTTTGTTGTAGCAACTCCTCCTCCCAAAGAGAGGCCTCAAACAACTCTTTATTAGCATCCTGTAAATCTTGGATGATATCAGCGGTGTTCTCATCCAGAGCCTGAAGCATACTCACCCTTTGCTCGACATTTTTAACTCTGGCATGAACATCACCAAAAACATCCAAATTCCGAGACCTTAAAGCAGCAACCACTTTCTTATGTAATTTCCAAATAATATACTAAGTATTTCCCATCTCCTCACATTTCCAATTTGCCGCAATTAATTTCAAAAAATCATCATGTCTAACCCAAACATTTAAGAAACGAAAGTGGTACGTAGATGACTTTTTAAAATAATCGAAAGATAAGAGAAGAGAACTATGATCTGAACCGGTTCTGGATAGGTGCTGAACTTGAGAGAAACCATAAGAAGTAATCCACTGTTGATTGGCAAGGCATCTATCAAGCCTTTCAAACAACTTGCCCCTTTTCCAGGTAAATTTGGAACTGATAAATCCCAAATCAGAGATTCGCACTGAGGCCAGCGTCTCATAAAATTATTAGTTAAGGTGGAGTCAAATCTCCTGTCACCTAATTTCTCAGATTCATGCATCACCATATCAAAATCTCCACCAACCATTCAATTTTGGTTGATAGAAGTACCCATAACAGAAAGCTTGTGCCAGAGATCAAATCTAGCAGCATTAGAAGTCCCAGCGTAGACAAAAGTAAGAAAGCTAGAGAAAACATCCATAGAGAAGTATGTACAAACTGTCTATCATCAGTAACGACATCAACTGTAATATGCTTCCGCCAAAACAACTAGATTTTGTTAGAACAATTAGCAAAAAAAAAGAAGTTTTTGAATTTACCCAAGATTCGATCATCCGAAGAGGCGAACAAGGGTTCCAAAATAGCAAAAATATCCACCTTATGAATCCTTAACAAAAGCTTAAATCTACCAAGGGATTGAGGATCCGCAACTCCCCTGATATTCCAGATAAGAATATTAAACATAATTAGACATATTACCCTTCCTAGAAGAACTAGGTCGAGTCCGTCCGTTTTCTCCATCTGAAAAATATTGATTCATCTCTATCCCAATATTCCCATTACTATGATTTTGAACCTCCTTTTGAACTCTATTCTTCCTTCTACGATATTTTTGCACATGTCATTCGTCCTTTAATACTTTTGAAATATCATCCAACGGGGTGTCAGAGAGAGTATCATTGAGATTAGAATAAAGCGAAACACTATCCATATTCAAGGCATTACGAAGAGATGCGTAGGAAGGATGAGCCCTCTCATCAATAATAGGAGGATCCAGAACCGCAAGATCCTGCCCAGGAACATAAACCCTTAAAAAATTAAATTTTTTAAATATATTAGGAAGCTCTAAAACATTTAAATCCTGCCTTGTAATCTCAATCAGGGCAATACCAGTAGAGTAAGTCGTTTCATAGTTTATATCAGCATGCGAAATAATAATAGGTGTAGAGACATAAACCCCCCCAGTATTCGAAATAGCAAGAAGGGACAAAGCTGTTCAATTCTACCCTCAACCACATTCGTATGAAGAGAAGGATGGGGAGCCGCGACTGGAACAGCCTGGACAGCGGCAACTTTAGGCAGCTGTGGTTGATACCTCCCATCCCCTTTCCTTAAATCAGAATTTAATTTGAAACAATGTTCCTGATCATGCCCAAACATTTGACAATGTGTACAGTAGGAAGAGTGTTGTTCTAATAATACCTGTTGCCAGTAACCAATTTACTCCGAACCAATCCAAACGTCATCAGGAGGAGATAAAGTGACATCCCTTTCAATTAAAACTCTGGTCATAGAGGGTCTTGTGAGATTATAAGTGGGAGCATCCAATTTCAAAGGTCTCCTGAACATAGCCGCTAAAGAGAAAAGAACTTCATGATTGAAAAGATGAACTTTCAAAAAAGGAAACCTAATCCAGACTGGAATAACAGGGGCCTCAGCCTTAGGATCGAAGTTAACTGACCATTTTCACACCTTCATCCCACAGTTCTCGAACCAGACCATACGCTTAGCAAACAGGCGCATATAGTCTTCTTCGTTCGCTAGTTGAATCAAAATGTGTCTTCCATCCGGAGGGCCAATTTTCTATTCTCTTGTAAGACTCGTCAACTCAAAGTGCTTTCGAAGAAATTCCAACTTAGGGATCCCGTAAATGAACTTTCCTACCAGATGGAGTCGGCAAGAAGAAGCAAGTTCGACGTTCTCAGCATCAGAGAGGAAGAGAGCAAGTTTTCCCCCTTTCCGGCCAGGACATTGATCCAATTTTTTTGTTGCGATAGATTGTGTAAAATTTAAATAAGTATAATCAATTAATATTCGGATTCTACGCAAGTATACGTATCGTTATCAAGTAATAATGAAATTTCTATTTAAGCCCCAATGTCGATCCCATGGGGAAGGTTTAAGTTAGAAATGATAAATTTGCTAGGAAATTCACAAAAAGTCAATTAAAATCACTGTCACTAATTTCAATTGTTAAGATGTAATCAAAAATAAATTTCTAAACTATTATCAAATAAAGATTGCAAAGTTTAAAACAGTAAATACTAATATATTAACTATGTTTATGTAACGAAGATTTTTATGTGAAAAAGTATCCTTCTCATTACAATGAGGCTATAGTAAAATGAGACGAGATAAATGTTCATAATATGTATTGTGTCAAATAGAAGCAATTTTAATTCTCTATCCTGATACAATGCATAGAAAATCATTGGCTAATCTCAGTGTTTAGTCCCTAAATCCGTGGCTATGCTAGGAGGATACCGGCTCTCACTCCAGAGCTCCCACTTCCCTTCACCTGAAGGCTAGCTCTCGCTTCAGTTTTTAAATAATAAGACCGAAATGAAGATTTTAGTTTGTCACCTTAAATGTTCTCCAATTCTACACTCAACAAAGAATATTTCCCTATTTATTTGCATTTAATTTCATGAACGATGTTCTCCTCCATGGAATCAAATGTGATCCTCACTCTATTGTAGAACTCATACTTCATTTCCCGGATCATATGTTTCACAACACAATTTAACAATTCAATTGGTCAGATCGAAAAGTAAATTAAGTTTGGAGTTAGAAAATCAATACAATTTATTTTACCTTTTAATATTGACACATCCATATTATCTCTTCATTTCACCATATCTTAGAGTAGGGAGAAAGATAGAGTGAACTACTCAGACTTCATGAGAAAGAAATAACTAAACAGAAATTTCATATATAAAAGAAAGTTCATACAACGCTGATAAACAAACAATAATTATCTGAAAACTCTTTCTCAAAGCAAATCATTTGTAGACTTTCCTTAGAAATGTAGGAATAAGATATCTCTCACTTTTCTCCTTCTCCAACACTCTTACAGAAAGTTTCACACTAAATCTCACCACAAAAACTCTAAACTATGAAAGCAAAATAAAAAATTGACTCCAAAATGATAGTAGAATAGAATGATGTGGTGCGAAAAATAAACGTAGAGGAATGAAAAACGTAGCAGAACACTTTTTCTGATGAAATTTGGCCTCAAATAGAGCCCAAGGTCGGTTCTCTAAGAGGTGCCTCAAAAAACTCTTAAAAAAATCGAGTACATCGAACCTTCTAAAAACAGGATTTGCACCGCCTTTGGCGCCGTCGGCGCCGAGTAAAAATCTCCAGCCTTAAGTTGTTCTGCGCCGTCGGCGCTGAGCATTTCTTCAAAAACGTAATTTTGACTCCAAATTTCATTCTTTTTGCTTTCATTTTGCTTTAAGCCCTAAAAAATAACAACTTGCAAGAAAATATCAAAATACCTTCAATTAAAGTGCAATATTACAAAAAATGAGTATAAAATATCGGTCTAAAAATGCATATATTTTCGGTGTATTAAAATCTCCGAAACTTGCATGTTACTTGTCCTCAAGTAATTTCTCTACTACATAAAAAATATGATTTATGATAAAGAATTTAACTTTTAGATTTTCATATTTTAGTTCTCTAAATATAATAGTTTAACTTAAGGAAAATTCAAAACAATTACAGTTAATACTAAATGTGTAAGGATATTCAGTAATTAAGTCTAAGGTTTCTGATCCTTTATTTCTTTCAAGAAAAATTGCAATTTGTCATATTAAAGTCACTTAGAAAGTTCATATGAAAAAGAACTTCATAAAACTTTATTAATAATTAAGCTAACATTCAAATAAAAAGTTTAGAAAATGTGTCCAAGTCTTTTTCTTTAAGTTGATTCAAGTGAAGCCAATTTTTAATTAGGCATCTCCTCAAGCTTCTCCCCATATCTTTTGTTTTTCTTTTCTTTCTCTTTTTTTTTTCTGAGGATTACTATATCTGGATAGCTTTTAATGATTTTGAACTTCATTATCCTCTTTTTAAAGTTAAAAGCTTTTTATATTTTCTTCACTTAACAAATTTATATTAACTTAAAGATTTCATAAAGTTTAATTCTTTTCTTCTTACATGAATTTAACAAATTTTATTAACTTAAGATTTCATAAAGTTTAATTCTTTTCTTTTTACATGAATTTCTTTAAGATTTTTAATATTTCAAAAATACAAATTTTCATGACTAAAAATAGCAAAACACAGTCTTACTCTCTTTTACCAAAATATCTTAGCCCCAAAGATTTTTACATAAAGAACTTTAAAAATGAAGGGTAAAAGAAAACATTAAATATATTAAAAAAATTCATATATGTTGGAGATTCTGATTTTTTAACATAAATTTTGAAATGCTGCAGGTGCTAATATGAAAACTATAAGGCTATAAACATTAAATTGCACATAATACATATAAAATTTGCTGAGAAAGTGCTAATCACAAAACAAAACAAAGTGCTAAAAATAACAACAGAACTAAAATAAATTCTAAACATAAAAACAGTCTTCCACATTACAGTTTCACATAACATAATAAACAAAGTCTAAACAACATCACAACACAAATAATACAATCACACAGTACAAACACAAAAAAACAAAATAGATCACCAGTCATCATCTTCCTCATCATCGACATCTAACTTCTGCTATTAATATGGAGTATAAGTAGGGTGAATAGGAAACTGAACTGTATGGTCACCCCTTGGTATCTCACTAAAGCATCATCATAAGCAGCATCATACTCAAATTTCTGGCAAATCAGATCATCATTGTGAGCATTTCTGGCCTCTATATTCTGCATCCTATGGTCCATCCTCAAAATATTTCCCTATTGTATCAGCATCTGGTCCAACAACTCTTTGTCTTGATTTTAGCAGGCCCAATATGTCTCTGAGGCTCAATCCTCTCCTCATCAAGTCTGAAATCAACTTCTGCATGCTCATAAAGTTTGTAAATCAGAGCAGGGTGCGCCAATCCACCAGTGGTCTCTCCCAGAGCAATAGATTGAGTGTTCATATAAATAATATAGCCCACATTTATGTTCATAACTTGTTGAATACAGTAGTTTAGGATGGCTCTATCCTTGGTCACCTCACTATGATGGTTCGTTGGAATCATTCTTCTAGGAAAAAAATAATGCTAGGCCTTAGATACTACATTTAAACTAGTACGGGGAAAGTTAACTTTAACTCCATTTTTTATTTTCCAAGCCCCTTTCTCACAAGTCAGAAAAGAAATAACTTCATCTAAAGCCTGATCTATAACAGAAAAAGAATGATACCGGCATCTATACACATCTTCTACAGAATAAAACTCATTTATTTTCTTTGGAGTAAATTCTACCCTTTTTTCCACGAACAAATACATAATCATCAGAAGCTTCAGGAAGGTTGGCATAAAATTCCATTACAATCCTAGCTATCGCATCGGCAGTAAAATAACAGAAGTTTTCCTATTGTCGAGCAATAATCAAACGTTCAACTCCCCTCCTAGATTTTTAAAACCTCGATCCTGAATTACTTTCTTATTTTCACAAATGATATGAAATCGAGCACTGGCTCTAAAGCTAGCAAATCTCTACTCATCATATTCTACTTTCCTTTTGCTCAAACTAGGTGACATTGGAAATCTAGAAAATTTTAAAAAATCCAAATAAATTCTAAAATTCCAAAAATCAAAATGTAAAACATTTTAAACTTCAAATCACTATATAAGAGTTCATCACCAAAGGATTTTCTCAAAAAAAATTTCATATTTTTGGATCCATGAAATGTAATATAAATCCTTGGTGAAAATAAAAAATATTTGGTTTAAAATGTAACTCTGACCTAGAGAAGATGAAATCCGAAGTCTTTTAGCCTCTAAATTGCCTCAAATCCAACCACAATCACGCCCTAGCCGCCCAAACCAAAGGTAAAAGATGACTTAAGCGTAAAAATGGTGGCCACAATAAGAATTGCAAATTTTTAAGGGTTAAAATTTGCTGTTGGGTCGAGGGCATTGTCGGCGTTGAAGGCCCGAAAATTTCATATTTTGATTTTTTTTAATTTTCAATTTCCTATCGACTTACTCCAGAATTTTTAGTATTTTAAAAACAAATTTTTTATCTAACAATAATTCACAAAACAAAACATTTCACCAACATGAATTTACACAAACAACAACAAACCNTCATAACACAAACAATACAATCACACAGTACAAACACAAACAAACAAAATAGATCACCAGTCATTATCTTCCGTATCATCGACATCTAACTTCTGCTGCTGATATGGAGTATAAGTAGGGTGACTAGGGAACTGAACTATATGGTCACCCCTCAGATATCTCACTAAAGCATCATCATAAGCAACATCATATTCAAATTTCTGGCGAATCAAATAATCAGTGTGAGCATTTCTGGCCTCCACATTCTGCATCCTATGATCCATCCTCAAAATATCTCCCTGTTGAATCATCATCTGGTCCAACAACTCTCTGTTGCTGGGGTCACTTGAAGTAGTCTCACTAGGGGTTTTAGAAGTAGAAGGAATATCTCTGGTCTATTTTCCAGATCTCCAATCAACATGGGACTCATAAGTCTTGATGTTGGCAGACCCAATCAGTCTCTAAAGGTCAATCCTCTCCTCATTAGGTCTAAAATCAACTCCTGCATGCTCACAAAGTGTATAAATCAGAGCAGGGCGTGCCAATCCACCAGTGGTCTCTCTCAGAGCAATATATCGAGTGTTCATATAAATGATAGAGCCTACATTTATGTCCATCACCTGCTGAATACAGAAGTTCAGGATGGCTCTATCCTTGGTTACTTCGCTATGATGATTCGTTGGAATCATCCTGCCAGAAATAAAATAATGCCAGGTCTTAGAAACTACATTTAACATAGAAAGAGAAAGTTAATTTTAACTCAATTACTTATTTTCCAAGCCTCATTTTCACTAGTCAGAAAAGAAATAACTTCATCTAAAGCCTAATCTGTAGTAGAAAAAGAATTATACTAACATCTATACACATCTTCTAACTGATAAAACTCATTAATTTTTCTTGGAGTAAACTCCACCCTTTTTCCTCGAACAAAAACAAAATCATCAGAAGCTTCAGGAAGGTTGGCATAAAATTCAATTACAATCCCAACTATCACATTAACAATAAAATAGCAAAAATTTTCCCACTGTCGAGCAATAATCAAATGTTCAACTTCTCCTCCCGGATTTTTAAAACCTCGGTCCTGAATCACTTTTTTATTTTCTTGCAAACTATGAAATCGAGCACTGACTCTAAAGCTAATAAATCTCTGCTTGTCATATTCTATTTTTCTTTTGCTCGATCTAGGTGCTATAAGAAATCTAAAATTTTTTTGAAAAATTCCGAATAAATCCCAAAATTCCAAAAATCAAAATGTAAAACATTTTAAACTTCAAATCACTAAATAAGAGTTCATCACCAAAGGATTTTCTCAAAAATTTCTTAAAAAATTTTCCATATTTTCGGATCCATACAACGTGAGATTAATCCTTAGTGAAAATAAAAAAATTTTGGTTTAAAGTGTAGCTCTTACCTAGAGAAGATCAAATCCGAAGTCTTTTAGCCTCTAAATTGCCTCAAATTCACCCAAAATCAAGCCCTAGCCGCCCAAACCGAATGTTGAAGATGACTTAAGCGTAAAAAATGGTGGTCACAGTAAAAACTGCAATTTTTTAGGGATTTAATCTACTGTCAGGTCGAGGGCGCCGTCAATGCCGATTTCAGTGCCGTTGACGCTGAAGGACCAAAAAATTCCATATTTTGATTTTTTTAATTTTGAATTTCCTATCAACTTACTTCAAAAAATTTTTAGTATTTTAGACAAATTTTTATCTAACAATAATTTACAAACAAAACATTTCACAAACACCAATTTTCACAAACAATAACAAACTAACTTCTATATATGAAAGTACACTTTTTACAAATACATTTTTTTTAATTATACAATCACATATTAAACAAACTAATTATAAATCAGCGTCGAAATCAAGCCACAACTCTAAACGTTGTCACAAAACTATACACACAATCAAAGTTCGGAATTCTAAAGCAAAAACAAACCAAACTAAATCAAATCAAATCCACACAATTACACTAAATATATATAATGTTCTAAAATAGATAGAGAAGCTAATGTTTTTAATTATTACGCCACTTCTTTAGTGCTTTCTCCTCCTCTAATATCTCCCATAGATTGGGAATGAACATATAATGTAGAAGGATCGGTACGAGAATTGATCTGTCGAAATTTCTTCGATCCACCTATTTTCTTTAAACATCCGAACTAATCTTGCTTCAAAAGTTCCAGTGTGATCAAAATTTTCTTTCATTATCCAATCTAGGTGATCAAAAAGGTATTTAAGACCTCCTACAACATTTATAATAATCTGAAGTTCTCTTTAAATTTTCTTCAATTTCTTTTCCATAGCAAGCGAACTTTCAACTGTTGGTGGTATTAATGGAGTTGAAGCATGTGAAGGTTGATCTATGATGGCTTCTAATACTTCATTTCCATTTCCAAAATAATTCTCATCAATAGGGATCATGGGCTCCCAAGGTAATAAAGTCTTTTCCCAACTTTCATATGGCACTTGGGCTTGACTGCAAATAAAAAAGATGGTAGATGGATACCCAAGTCCATAAATTGGTCCATTAGTAAGGATACTCATAATAGATTTAAATATAATAAAACCCTATATCAATGGGTTTTTCCATTTGAATGCTGTAATTTAAAATAGCATATTCTTTGGTGACTCTACTAATTTTCATAGTAGGGAGTAACTCTGCAGCAATAAAGAAATGTCATTGCTTTGAGATTGGATTAAGTAATGAAGTGGAGAAACTAACATATCCTCCATCTCTTGCCTCTCACATCTCATTTTGATCCGTCAGAAGATTATACGCATCTTGCATCAGATCTCGTGTAGGAATAAAATTTGTATAATGACAGATTGAAACGTTCTCTATCATATACAATTCATTAATCCTCGCAGAAGTAAATGGTACAACCTTACCTCGTACGAAGACAACACCTTGAGTAATTTCATATAAGTTTGCATAAAACTCCTTCACTACAGGTACGACAACAGCAGACGTAGTGTAACACAGAACTTCCCAACGCCTTTGCAGAATGATTTTATCAATCAGACTAGTTGGATTGATCACTCCTTGATTAACAAATACTCTTTTCTTGATCAATCTCCTCTTCGTAATAACTTTATCGTATAATCGCTGCGCGTCAAAACTAATAAACTTTCTTTTATTGAAAACTTCATACCTCAAAGTATTTCTGGAATTGGAAGCCATGGAATCCAAAAATAGGAAGTCTTCAGGCGTCCAAGAATGTTTCTATGCCTTTTTAAACTCTTGCTGGTGGATATTATGAAGTGAAATCGTGTCAAAATCAGCCAAAAGTTGTCTAAAACCGTCCAACCGTACTTGGCGTCGTCGGCGCTCCCGATTAACGCTGTCAGCGCTGATGTCCATTATTTAGGGCGCTGTCAGCGCCCATTCTCGCGTCGTCGGCGCCAGTGGCCAAAATTGAAAGTTTTATTTTTTTTTTATTTCAATTCGATTCTAAATTTTCCTCCAATACCAATATTTGACTTAATTTATAACAAATGCAATTGTGTGGGAATATTAACTACTAATATATGACACTTTATCAAACAAAATAGTAATACATAGCAATATAAATATGAGTTGCCTCCTACAAAGCACTTGGTTTAATGTCGTCAGCCCGACATACCATTTGTTTAGTTGGGTTGACTTAACATTAAAACTTCTTTAAACTGAGATATGTGTGCTTCATAATAATGTTTCAAACGATGGTCATTAACTTTAAATATCTTCCCAATGTTACAATCTTTAATAACAACAGTTCCATAATGATTGACTTTAATCACTTTAAATGGTCATAACCATCTGGAGAAACTAACATATCCTCCATCTCTTACCTTCCACATCTCACTTTGATCCGTCAAAAGATTATACACGTCTTGCATTAAATCTCGTGTAGGAATGAAATTTGTATAATGACAGATTGGAACGTTCTCTATCATATACAATTCATTAATCCTTGCAGAAGTAAATGATATAGCCTTACCTCGTACGAAGACAACACCTTCAGTAATTCCATTTAAGTTTGCATAAAACTCCTTCACTATAGGTACGACAACAGCAGACGTAACGTAACACAGAACTTCCCAACGCCTTTGCAGAATGATCTTATCAATCAGACCAGTTGGATTGATCACTCATTGATTAACAAATCATCTTTTTTTGATCAATCTCCTCTTCATAATAACTTTATCGTATAATCGTTGCGCCTCAAAACTAACAAACTTTCTTTTATTGAAAACTTCATACCTCAAAGTATTTCTGAAATTGGAAGCTATGGAATTCGAAAATAGGAAGTCTCTAGGCGTCCAAGAATGTTTCTAGGCCTTTCTAAACTCTTCCCGACGTATATTATGAAGTGAAATTGCGCCAAAATCAGCCAAAAGTCGTCTAAAACCGTCCAACCGTACTCGGCGTCGTCGGCGCTCCCGATTGGCGCTGTCGGCGCTAATGTCCATTACTTAGGGCACTGTCAGCGCCCATTCTGGCGTAGTCAGCGCCAGTGGCCAAAATTGCAACTTTTATTTTTTTTTGTTTCAATTCGATTCCAAATTTTCCTCCAATACCAATATTTGACTTAATTTATAACAAATGCAATTGTGTAGGATTATTAACTACTAATATATGACACTTTATCAAACAAAATAGTAATACATAGCCATATAAATATGGGCTGCCTCCCACATAGTGCTTGGTTTAACGTCGTCAGCCCGACATACCATTTGTTTAGTTGGGTTGACTTAACATTAAAACTTCTTTAAACTGAGATATGTGCCCTTCATAATAATGTTTCAAAAGATATCCATTAACTTTAAATATCTTTCCAGTGTTAGGATCTTTAATAACAACAATTCCATAATGATTGACTTTAATCACTTTAAATGGTCATAACCATCTGAATTTTAGTTTTTCTAGAAATAATCTCAATCTTGTATTATATTGTAGAACTTCTTGTCCAAGTTCAAATTTCTTCTTAATAATCTTCCGATCATGCCATATTTTCATTTTCTCTTTATAGATTTTCGCATTATCATATGCTTCATTTCAAATCTCCTCAAGTTCATTGAGTTGCAATAACATTTTCTCACCAGCGTCCTTTAAATTAAAATTAAATTTTTTAATAGTCCAAAATGCTTTATGTTCTAATTCTACTGGTAAATGACATATTTTTCCAAAAATCAATCTATATGGGAACATTCCTATAGAAATTTTATAAGCAGTTTTGTATGCCCATAATGCAGTATCTAGTCTAGCAAACAAATCCAATTTATAAGGATTTACAGCTTTTTCTAAAATGCGTTGAATTTCACGATTTGATATTTCTGCTAGACCACTAGTTTGAGAATGATATACAGTAGAGAATATATGCATTATATCATATTTCTTGATTAATTTTTTGATTCACTTATTTCTGAAATGAGATCCTCCATCAGTAATGATTACTCTCGACATTCCATATTTTGTTAAAATATTTTTAATTAAAAATTTAAAAACACTCCGAGAGTCACATCTAGACACAACAATAGCTTCAATCCACTTAGACATATAATCAACAGAAAATAATATATATAAATTTTCAAATGAAGGCATAAATAGTCCCATAAAGTCTAATCCCACACATCAGAAATTTCAACTTCTGATGTGTAATTTAGAGGCATTTCGTTTCTTCCAGAAATATTTCCTACTCGTTGACATCTATCGCATATTTAATATATTCATTAACATCTCTAAAAAAAGTAGGTCAATAAAATTAGCTTGCAAAATTTTATATGCAGTTCTATTTATTCCAAAATGTCCTCCAAATTCAGAATCATAGATCTTTCAATTATCTGTTGAGTTTCTTCATAAGGCACACATCTTCTAATAATTAGATATTTATATTGTTTATATAAATATGGGTCATCCCAAAAATAGTCATTCAAATCATAGATAAATTTTTTTAATTGTGGATTCTTGATATCAGGTGGTAGAATATCACTTACAATATAATTTACTACATCAGCATATCATTGTACATCCATTTTATCAATACTATATAAATGATAATCAGAGAAATTTTTATAAAATTTCATTTGCAAAATTAGTTAATATTTTTATTTCTATTATAAACAAATGATCAGCTATTTGATTATCATTTCTTTCTATCAACCACGGTAAAATCAAACTCTTGCAATAGAAGTATCCATCTAATTAATCTTGGTTTAACATCTTTTTTTTGCATTAAGCATTTAATAGCAGAAAGATCTTTATGCACTACACATTTAGTTCCAATTAAATAAAGTCTAAATTTATCAAAGATATAAACAATAGCTTAGAACTCTCTTTCAGTAGTAGTATAATTAATTTGAGCATTATTTAGAGTTTTACTAGCATAAAATATAACTTTAAAAATTTTGTCGTGCCTTTATTCTAATACAGCCCCAATAGCATAACCACTAGCACCGCACATTATTTCAAATGGTTTCTCCCAGTCAGGTGATACTATTATAGGTGCAGTGATTAATTTTTTTTTAATAACTCAAATGTTGTTATGCATTCCTAATTAAAATCAATTTCGTATCTTTTTCTAAAAGTTAGCATAGGAATTTAGTTATTTTGAAAAATTTTTTATGTAACGCATGTAAAAACCAGCATGTCCTAGAAAACTTCTCATCTCTTTAGCACTATTAGGAGGTGATAATTTTTCTATAGCTTGGATTTTTAAAGGATCTACTTACATGCATTTTTCAGAAATTTTATGCCCAAGAACAATACCTCCTGCAACCATAAATTGACATTTTTTCCAATTTAAAACTAAGTTGATTTTTTCACATATTTCCAGAACTTTTTCTAAATTATTAAAACATAACTCAAACGAAGTCCCAAACACAGAAAAATCATCCATAAACACTTCTATTCCATGCTCTACAAAATTGCTAAAAATTAACACCATACATCTTTGAAATGTTGCAGGTGCATTGCATAGTCCAAAAAGCATTCTACGAAAAACAAATGTTCTGTATGGGCTTGCAAACATTGTTTTCTCTTGATCCCCAGGAGCAATTGAAATTTGGTGATATCTGGTATATCCATCTAAAAAGAATTAATATTTGTTCCCAGCCAATCTATCCAACATTTGGTCTAAAAAGGGTAAAGGAAAGTGATCTTTTCTGGTGACCATATTTAGTTTTCTACAGTCAATGCAAATTCGCCAACCAGTTACTTGTCTTATTGATATTAATTCATTTTTCCGTTTTCTTCAACAGTCACTCTTACTTTCTTCGGAACACAGTGAATTAGGCTTACCCAAGTACTGTCTGAAATAGGATATATAATTTCAGCATCTAACCACTTTAAAATCTCTTTTTTAACAACTTCTTTCATTAATGGGTTTAATCTTCTTTGAGGATCAGCTTTAGGTTCATGTTGTTCATCTAATAAAATTCTATGCATCAAATTGAAAGACTAATTCCTTTAATATCTGCTAAAGTTCATCCAAAAGCCTTTTTATACTTTTTTAACATTTATATCAACTTTTGTTCCTTAATTTCAGTTAACTTTTGTAGATGACTTTCCTAAAAATACAAACTTTAAATGGGTAGGTAATATCTTTAATTTAAATTTAGGTTGTTTAATACTTGAAGGAATAAGATTTTTACTATCATTTTCCAACAAGTCTAACGTTTCAAATTTGCCCTGAATATAATCCAAATCTTCTTCTTTAATTTCATCTTCATTCTCAAAAATTTCTCCTTGCTTATATTTATCTTCGAATTCTTTCTTAAACTGTTCATTACTTAGATAATCAGCTACTTCCATCCTGAAACATACATTATTTTTTTCTATTTTCATTTATTGGATTATCTAAGTTATTCTTCATTTCTTGTAAATTTTAAATTTCTCTTTGTTTTTTTCAAATTTTTCTAATAGTACATTCTAATTCTGAATCATAAGGTGCTAAACCTTCAGATCCAATATTTCACATAAATAAATAAAGTAAATAAAGTAAAAAAAAACACTAATAAAAATATTTCTTATTGGATATTTGATTTTTTAATTATTTTATTTTATTTTATTTTATTTTTATGGTATATATATATTATCTTTAAAATACCTAATTTATCAAAATTATTTAATTTAACAGTTACCTTCCCCGGCAATAACGTCAAAAACTTGATCTGATTTTTTTGTTGCAATAGATTGTGTAAAATTTAAATAAGTATAATCAATTAATATTCAGATTCTACGCAAGTATACGTATCATTATCAGGTAATAATGGACTTTCTATTTAAGCCCCAAATATCAATCCCACAGGGAAGATTTAAATTGAAAATGACAAATTTGCTAGGAAATTCACAGAAAGTCAATTGAAATCACTGTCACTAATTTCAATTGTTGAGATGTAATCAAAAATAAATTTCTAAACTATTATCAAATAAAAAATGCAAAGTTTAAAACAGTAAATAATAATTTATTAACTATGTTTATGTAACAAAGATTTTTATGTGAAAAAGCATCATTCCTACTATAATGAGGCTATGATAAAATGAGATGAGATAAATGTTCATAATATGTATTGTGCCAAATATGAACAATTTTAATTCTCTACCCTGATACGGTGCATAGAAAATCATTGACTAATCTCAGTCCCTAAATCCATGGATAGGCTAGGAGGATACTGGCTCCTACTTCCCTTCACCTGAAGGCTAGCTCTCGTTTCAGTTTTTAAACAATAAGACCGAATTGAAGATTTTAGTCTATCACCCTAAAAGTTCTCCAATTCTACACCCAACAAAAAATATTTTCCTATTTATTTGGACTTAATTCCATGAACGATGTTCTCCTCCATGGAATCAAATGCGATTCTCACTCTGTTGTAGAACTTATACTTCATTTTCCGGATTATATGTTTCACAACACATTTTAACAATTTAATTGGCCAGATCGAAAAGTAAATTAAGTTCGGAGTTGAAAAATCATCACAATTTAATTTATTTTTTAATATTGGCACATCCATATCATTTCTTCATTTCACCATATCTCAGAGTAGGGAGAAAGATAGAGGAAACTACTCAGACTTCATGAGAAAGAAATAACAAAACACAAATTTCATATATAAAAAAATGTTTATACAACACTGATAAACAAACAATACTTATCTGAAAACTCTTTCTCAAAACAAATTCTTTGTAGCATTTTCTTAGAAATGCAGGAATAAGATATCTCTCACTTTTCTCCTTCTTCAATACTCTTTACAAAAAGTTTTACACTAAATCTCACCACAAAAACTCTAAATTATGAAAACAAAATAAAAATTTGACCCCAATATGGTAGTGGAATGGAATGAAGTGGTGCGAAAAATGAACGTAGAGTGAAAAACGTTGAGAAGCACTTTTTCTAATGAAATTCGGCCCCAAATAGAGCCCAATGTCGGTTCTCTAAGAGGTGCCTCCAAAAACTCTTCAAAAAATCGTTCAACTACATCGAACCTTCTAGAAACGGAGTCTGCACCGCCTTTGGCGCCGTCAGCGCTGGTCTTACGCTGTCGGCGCTGAGTAAAAATCTCCAGCCTTAAGTTGTTCTGCGGACGGCGCTGACCTTAGCACTGCTGGCGCTAAACATTTCTTCAAAAACGTAATTTTGACTCCAAATTTCATCCTTTTTGTTTTCTTTATGCTTTAAGCCCTAAAAATCAACAATTTGCAAGAAAACATCAAAATTTCTTCCATTAAAATGTAATATCACAAAAAAAGAGTATAAAATATGGGTCTAAAAATGCATATATTTTCGGTGTATCAGACGTCGAATAAAAGAAGAGACTGAATCGAGCTCAAGATTATCGTAGAATGCAGAAGGGAAGTTAGGAACACCATCGGCGGTGACGCTAGCATAAGAGCGAGGCCTCTTACTTGTTTCACGACGGTCGCCGGCCGTCACGCCAGCGTACGAGCGCGCCATGACGAGAGATCACTCGAATTGCCATAGAATCGCAATCCCTAGCAGAGACGGAGACGGAAACATCGCATTAGTCTATATATATATATATANTATATATATATATATATATATATATATATATATATATATATATATATATATATATATATATATATATATATATTTTGTTTAGGATTCAATTTTTGTTTCAGACTTTTCTTCCATCCTTGTCTTTTCCCTTACCAGAGCTGTATTCGACAAGTACTGCTCCAGCTTGTATCCTGCTTCGAGTTGGTGATTACCTTCGCTTTTCTTCCTCTAACCTTTCCCCTTGCCCACTCATTGCCTCCCTCCCAGCACACCCTCACTATTGCTGCCACCCCTCACTACACTGCACATTGCTCCAGCCTCCTGTTACTTGCTGTCCAACTGCACCCCTATCTCCTTGTAGCCAATCTTCCTTACCACCTACAATTCTCTGTTTCCACTAATTCAGTGGTAACCCACTATTTTCACCCTTGCCCAAAAATTCACTCAACCAGTATTTTTGGAGGATCATATGATGAAAATTTGACACTAAGCTTCAACTCAGTTTAGCAGTTCACTCGCAGACGAATGGTCAGGTGGAGGTGGTGAACATGAGTCTGGAGAACCTTCTGAGGTACTTTATGGAAAAAAAATATTTAGTAGTGGGATTTGATTCAAGATGAGTTTTCTTACAAAAGATTTGTGAGTCAAATCACGAGATACACCCCATTTAAGATTATATACGGGCGCAACCCTCTCACTCCACTTGACTTGGCACTACTCCTTCCAACATGAGAGATTAATAAGGATGCAGAGGAGAGGGTGCAACAGATTCTGAAGTTATATAAGGTGGAAAAGGCCACCAAGCAGAACCACAATTACCAAGCACATGAAAACAAGACTAGGAAAAATATGACTATTCAAGAAGGGTACCTAGTGTAGATCCAGCTAAAGAAAGAATGGTTTCCATGAAAATAAAAGAGGTTTTTAGGGAAGCGTTCGAGAAGCTAGAGCGCAGAAAAGATGACTATTTTAGGATCCTTAAGAAGCTAACGACAACAATTATAAGATCAACTTACCGTGAGACTAAAATATCTCTGCTACTTTCGATGTAGCGTATTTGACTTAATAAAACATGAACCAAAAGTTTCGATGAATGAGGTGAAGCTCTCAAACCCCAAGAGACTAATGTGGGGCTCACCTGGGGGAGAGGGTGTTGAACCGGCTGGAGGAGTGTTGAACCAGTTCACCCAAGAAGCTGAAGTGGCCGACCGACCCTTAGACTGGGTTAGGGATGCCGCCTAAGGGGAGGGATCTCTCCCTCATAGTTATCTACTACTATATATGTGTTATTTTCTTTAAGGTTCTGTTTTTGCTTCATACTTTTCTGCCATTGGTATCATTTCCATTACTAGGTCGATATCCAAAGACGGGTGGTGCTCTGACTGTATCCTACTCTTTGTAGTTATTAACCTCACTTATCTGTCCCTTTCCCTGCTCGCTGCCGCCCTCCCTGCCCACTACTATTACTACAACTCCCGCCCCTCCGCCGTTGTTGTCGCCCCTTCCTGCACCACACTTTGCTCCGACTACCTACTATTGGTTGTTGTTGTAATTGCCTCCATCCACTTGTTAATTGATATCTAGCTGCACCCCAACCTCCTCCTTGCGTCGTCAACCTTCCCTACCACCTCCAATTCCCTGTTTCCACTAATCCAACAATAGACCACTATTTTCGTCCTGACCTAAGGAATCTTTGGTGTTTGTGTTGTTATTTTTCCTATTGTTAAGACTCTTTTTTTTGTAACACCTTCTGAATTTCAGCAATAATAATTTTGTTCCGTTCTGATTTAGGTTGATTCCGGTATTATAGTGATTCATACAACAAGAGCATCTAAGTGAAAATAATAAATGAAAAAATAATCAAAAGAGATGTAACAGTTGCAGTCTGTACCCAAGGATGAGGCAGCTGTCCGTGAGAAAAAAGAAGGGCGCATCATCTTTAAGGATTAGGCGCTTTAAAAATGGTATGGTACCACAAAAGATTGCTAATACCTGTGGCAAGAATATGCAAACAAAATTTTCAAAAAGGAAATACATGAAAGATGCAAATCCGCAAGCCTATAAAAATCCTGAATTGAAAAAGTATAGAGTTACAGAATAACTTAAGCGCACCTTTGCATGCAATTGTAAATATCCTTAAAATTATTTTAAAAGAGACCTTTAAAAGTTACTAATGATGATAGACTATTCACCAATATAGAGAACGTTGGCTGAGATAAGTATAAGGACAAGTTTAAATGTTAAAAAACTGAATTGCAGAAGTTATTATTTCATTGGGTATTGCTGCAAACCTCACGAAACCAAAGCACAACAGATAGAACAAGTAATCTTAGTGAAAGAATTCAAATCATAATAAGAAAAATAATATTAGGTTAGTAGCGCAGGATTAAAGCCATATTGAAGGGATATATTCTGAGAAATCTTTTACGCACACAGCTAGACTAGAAGCCATTAATGACTGCTAACTTTAGCTTATTATAAAGGTTTCACTTTCTAGGAAATTTGTACATAGTGAACTTTTAAATTGGTGTCATAGCGGAGGATGTAAACATAAATTTGCCACTTGTGTTTATAAATCATTCTTATCTAGATCATGTATTTAAAATAAGGAATTCACTGCGTGGCTTGAAATAAGCTCCCAGAGGGGGCTTGAAATAAGCTCCCAGAGCTTGGCATTAGAGACCAAGTGTTTTATTAGTCTAGGTTTCCCAATAAAAAAAGTAACAAAACTATCCATTAGTAAAAAAATTGAGTAAGAAAGAAGACCTATATAAAGAAACCAATAATGTTTAGAGTAATACCAAGTTCAAAAATCAATAATAAGTCAAAAACAGACGACATTTTTCTCTTTTAAAATTTGCATGAATTTTATTGTTCTTTTGCTTGAAGAAAAATGATTTTTGTTAAATTCAATATGTGAGTATTTGACATGTGCAGTCATTAATCAAATAGTGATCCTAAAAGATATGCATAGGAGAGCTTAAGGATAAATAAACAATCTTTTAAAAGAGTAAGCCAAACTTTCTAAAACAGACACAAGTGAAATAGAACTTTACTTTGATATCACAAATTTATATAAGGAAACAAGCAGAGAACTTCCAAATGAATTGCTATTCAGGAAGGGCGTACTTACAGAGGCTACTATGGGAGGCTGTTTTAACTCATTCAAAATGATGAGTATTTTGGCAAACACCTGCACAATAGATGCAGGCAATTCAGAATTCATAGTCACCGTTGTTCGAAAAAATGCATATTTGATTCAGAATTCGTTAAAGACTTGGCAGGTTCCATTAGATAATTATGCGCCATAACCAAGCGTGGAGGTCTTATACCAGGTGTTGAGTATACAAAATCTCAACGATTACCAAGCATCATAAATTCACTATACAACCTGTTTATTTATGAAATTTGCAAATTGGGGCATACAATTTGCTAATTTTGTAACCTGAATTCTGTTGGCTCCGCTCACCTCCCAACAAAACTCTGAGCACACGGATTAAGGTAGCCTAAGAAGAAAACTCTAAGCACATTTCAAGGCCTCTACCATTTAATTAATCTTGTAATAGCTTCTAGACTATAATCCGCGCGTTCTTACTTTATTGGCCCCCTCTAAAGTATTTTTCTTAATGGGTCCTGCATAAGTCTATAAATACCTCCCTTTTTTTTGTTTATAAAACATACAACTCACTTTATGTCTAGTTTTATGTTAGTCGATACTCTCCACTTATAACTTCTTATTTGACATAATGGATTTTCAGTCATCTACCTGTGATTTTTTCCATTTTTGGTTTTCCCTGTAAAATCTATAATTCTTTCTTTTGTTTACTTCATTGTTTGTTGCATCGATTCTATAACACATTTGCAAATATAATTGTTATTTTGATCCCCAATTATTGAACTAAGGTAAAAGGACATTTTTGTAATGTGGTACCGCTCACCTACCACATCTCACCTACCTCCCACCTACCGCTCACCTACCTCCCACCTACCGCTCTCTTGCTCCTATAAATAGAGAGGGTGTGAGGCTTAGGAGTGCAAGGGAAGAGATCTTAAGCTATCACGAAGGAGAAACAAGGGAAGAGATCTTAAGCTATCACGAAGGAGGTGTAAGGGAAGAGATCTTAAGCTATCACGAAGGAGGAGCAAGAGAAGAGATCTTAAGCTACCACAAAGGAGGAGAGAATAGCTAGAGAGCTAGAGAGGAGGAGAGCATCTTGAGGCCTTATATCAAGGTGTCGCTTGAGAGGGAGGCCATAGAAGGAAGATGAGGGCTCATCTCTATGTATAAGCTATGTATTCTCCATTTCTTTTGCCTTGGTGAACTATTTGATTGATTCCCTTCCGTGAAACGATCTGTGTTTGCTTTTGTTCTTTGTGTTTCATTTCTATGCCAAGAATACATATCTCACAACAATTGGCGCCGTCTGTGGGAAGATCCATACTTCTTGGCTAGAGGTGTCCGTGTAAAAGTGTTCACTGCCAGCGACGAAGAAGAGGAGTTTGGTATTCACGAACAGAGGAGGAAGCGGATTGCGTCGCAGGCAGCCGAATCGCGATAGATTCGGTGAGCAGTGGAAGCTTTGATCCACTGGATTCGCATCGCAGCTTGTGCGGTTCGGCAAGACGGAGGAGGAACAGTCCTCGAGCTAGAGCCAAAAAAATTTGCGACATAACTTCCAGTAGAGGATTTCAGAGCAGGAGTTCGGTCTTGCGAGTAGCTCGGTCAGAGGGAAGAGGTGGAGATCGCGCAGAGAAGGGTTCGGGGAGTTTCATGTTCGGGATTTTGCGAAGCAGGAGAACCTGAGCAGTTTGGCGAGGCGCTACGGCTCTGGAGAGGCAGTTATTCTCGTGCAAGAGGCAGAGGAGGAATTCCTGATTTGTTCTGCTGGACGCAGAGGAGTGCCTGCGAGAAGGTAAAAGGGCATTAGCAAACTCAAGCAAGGGCTGAAGGCCCCTCAGGGGCCAGGTGGAGG
>JXCR01134170.1:6932-23312 GCA_002079205.1 Phalaenopsis hybrid cultivar | reverse complement strand
AGGAGAGAATAGCTAGAGAGCTAGAGAGGAGGAGAGCATCTTGAGGCCTTGTATCAAGGTGTTGCTTGAGAGGGAGGCCATAGAAGAAAGATGAGGGCTCATCTTTATGTATAAGCTATGTATTCTCAATAGGCCACAGAAAGAAGATGAGGGCTCGTCTCTATGTATAAGCTATGTATTCTCTATTTCTTTTGTATTATGATATATTGATTTGATTCCCTCCCGTGGACGTAGATCCAGTTGGATCGAACCACGTAAATGATCTGTGTTTGCTTGTGTTGTGGACTGTAGATCCAGTTGGATCGAACCACGTAAACGATCTGTGTTTGCTTGTGTTCTTTGCGTTTCAACAGTTGGATCGAACCACGTAAACGATCTGTGTTTGTTTGTGTTCTTTTTCGTCTCATTTCTACACGTAAACGATCTGTGTTTGCTTGTGTTCTTTGCGTCTCATTTCTATGCCAGGAAGTACATATCTCACAACAATAATGTTATCCAAAACAAGGCAAACATTTAAAGAACAATGACAACAGCAATTTTGCATAAAGACGAGGCTGACCGGTCATTTAATTTTCTTGAGCATTTCCCTTTCCAAAATCAATCAAAATAAACTAACAAATATTTATATATAAGTTCAATGGGGGAAAAAGATAGCCATGCCTCCCTAAAAAAGAAAACAGAGATTCCCCCAGTTTTTCCAAAAATGAAATTTACAGAAAGTTAAGTTTCTATAATGCCATTTGTTACCTTGCTACTAGTTGAAGAAACTATTTCACACTCCACTGAGGGTGACAAGGGAACTCGTACAGGTTTGTCATCTTTAAAAGAAACCTTGGTTGATCTTTTCTCAACATTGGGAAGAAAATCATTAGATGGAAGCTTCTCATAGGCAGCAGGATCCTTGTTTGAAGGTTCTTTCTCTTCAGCACTATCAAAGGTTTCTCCATTTGGTGGAGCAAGCATCTGAAATACATAAGTATAAACAATAATTGCACCAACCTGCGTAAATGGCAAAAGACGCTTTAGAAAGCAAATACAAAGTTAAATGTATAAAAAAAAAAAACGTTATAAAAAAAACAATAAAACTTTTAATGAAAAGTGACTCCCATCTTATTTCTCATTTAAATCATATGTTACAACTTTATAGACACTCCTCTCTCCAAATTAGAAATATACTTAATATAGAAAAGATCTAAAATTAAATCTCCTCTAATTAAATCACATAATATACAAGCTTTATACTGAGCGTTTTTCATAACACTCCTCCCTCAAGCTAGACCATAGATATTAACCATGCCTAGCTTGTTACAAATATAAGTAACTCTTGCTCTATTAAGGACCTTTGTGATGCTGTCTCCTAGTTGTTCCCGATTCTTTACATGAGCTGTAGAAATTAAATTTTTTTAAACAATTTCACAAACAAAATGACAATCTATCTCAATGTATTTTGTTCTTTCATGGACGGTAGGGTTAGACGCAATATGAATTACAACTTAGTTATTACACAACTTTGCTGGATTAGTCTACACAAAACCCATTGCAGTAAGGAATTGGAAGACACGTATCAATTCACTCAAAGCTTGTACCATCGCTCGATAATCAGATTCAACATAGGACCGTGATCCTACTTTCCAATTATTACTGTTCCATGAGACTAAATTACCAACAACAAAGATGCAATATCCAGTAATGGATCTTCAATCAATTTTGGAACTTGCCCAACCTGCATTAGAGAAATATTCAAAATTTCTATGTCCATGATCCTCATATAAAACACCTTGTCTAGGAGATCCCTTAAGGTAACATAGTATTTGTTCCAAATTTGACCAATGACGGGTTGTGGGAGAAGACATAAACTAATTTATAATACTAATTAAATACATAATATCATAACGAGTTACTATGAGAGTTTAATTTTTCCATAAACTCCTATGCCTTTCAGGATCATTAAAAAGCCCTCCGTCCTAGGTAAGCTGTTGATTATGAAGCAACAAATTACTGTATGGTTTGACCCCTAATTTTTCAGTTTCTGCTAACAAATCCAACACATACTTTCATTGAGATAAAAAGAAATAACTTTTCTTGCTCCTCGATACCTTAATCCCCAAGAAGTACTTCAAGGAACCTAAATCTTTAGTACTAAATTGATTTTGAAGAAATTATTTTAATAATAACATTATCTGTGCGTCACTTTCAGTAAAAATAATGTCATCAACATAAACCACCAATAGAATAATTCTTGAAACAGTTGCTTATAGAATACAGTGTAATCACTTCTACTTTTCTGTTTCCCAAAATCTTCTACGGTTTGGTTAAGTTTTCTAAATCATACTTGAAGGTTTTGCTTCAATCCATATAGGGACTTCCGAAGACGACATACTTTCTTAGACTCCCACTGAGCAACAAATCCAGAAGGTTGCTTCATGTATACATATTCAAACAGATCACCACACAGAAAATAGATCGCCAAGCAAAAAAACATTATTTACATCTGGTGCAGGGGCCAACTATTCATTGCAATCAAAGATAGAAGTAGGCGAATTGAAGTTAACTTGGCTACTAGAGAGAATGTGTCCAAGTAAATCCTATAAATTTGAGCACAGCCCTTAGTCGCCAATTGAGCTTTGAGAAGAACTACATATCCACCCGAATGAAATTCAACAGCAAAGATCCACTCACAGCTAACAAACTTCTTTCCAAAAGGTAATTCAATTAGTTTCCATATTCCATTTTCAGTTAAGGCATTCATCTCACTAAACATCATTGCCCTCCAACCAAAATGGGATAAGACTTGCTAAACAGATCTTGAAATCTCACCAGAGTCAAGAAAAGCAACAAACAAACACGAAGTGTAAGATAATTGATTATAGTTAACACAAGAGGAAATAAGATAGGTGCATTGACATTTACCTCTTGGAAAAGAAGCAGACAAATCAAGATCAACGGGAAAAGGATCCACTAAGAAGGATGATACCGATGTTGGACTCGGATCAGGGGAGCGAGTTCTTCTCGGGTAAACATTAGTGATAGGTAGGGCTGTGAATTTAGCTAGAAGATCTTTAATCGCTCTAAAATTAATTCAAAATTTGGTTCGGATCGAGATCAGATCAAAATAAACGAGCCGGACTATGAGCCAACATTTTGGATCGATATTTTTTGGACCTGATATCAATCTCATTAGGATCAGATCGATATTAATTTCGATCGGATCGATATTAATTTCGATCGGATCGATATTAATTTCGATCGGATTGATATTAATTTCGACCATTTGATTCTTCTCCCACACGACTTAAAAGTTAAAAGATTCAAATTTTATATGCTAAAACTTAAGTTCTAACTATTCTTCTCCCACACCACAGTCGCTCCAGTAGTTCAGACTTTCTAGCTTCGCTCCTGATTTTGCAGTCTCCTTCCTCCTCTTTGGTCGTTTCGTCGTCTTTGCGCTTCTCTGCGGTCTCCCATCAGCCCTTATGGAACTCCCACTCTGACGTTCCCACCGACTAGAAGCGTTTAGTGGTGTGGTTTCTTTTCTGGTTGCTCATTACCTGACTCTATCTCTACGTTCTCACTTTTTCTTTTAGGTCACCACTCTAACGTTCCAGTGGGCTATAAGTGTTCGGTCTTTCGGTGTCAGTGGCATGGTTTTCTCGGCTTTCTGGTTTTCTCATTGCCTCGTCTATTTGTCTGACCTCACTTGCTCTTTTTGTCTATTCAGTAAATTCCCAGCTACAATCTTACATATTCAATCTAAAAGACTAAGATAGTTGTTTCTGTTTATGGTTTTCTCGGTTTTCATTTAGAAGAGTTGGTTTTATTATTTTCATAATATGGGGATAGTCAAGATGGATGATGTAGGAGGGACTTTCAATGTGCTCTCACAGGTCGTTGGAAAGTTTTTTTGCTGTTGATGTTTTCGTTCAACCCTCGAGACTAATTTAGTTTCAAAGTTTTTAAATGAGTAAAGTTCGCATATGGAAGTGTCGTATTGCAAGCAAGAAGTCTGGAATAGATCGATTGCCCTGTTGTTTGTGAGATATTTGTTGATTTTAGATGCTTACAAAGGGAAGACTTTGGCTTTTACAAAAGAGAACATGTGTTGCTAGTTTTTATATTTCCTTGTCTGCATCATTCACTAACGAGTGCTAAATAGCATTTAATTTATTCTGTTATTAGTTTCAGCTGAATTTGAATATGAACTGAGTTGTAAGATATTGAATTCAAGTTTATTACTTTTTTTTGTGGAATTTGATAGCTTGTTTGATATCTACTTAGAAATACATTGTAGAAATGTCCTAAAGCAAGTAAAAAGTGTCTTATTGCAAGTAAAAGTCTGCTGTTTTATTCATCTCTTTTAATCTTTGACAAATCATAATTGCTTTATTATATCAAAATGCTTATATGTTGCTATCAAGCATATCTTTCTATCAAGGCATTGATAATCAATATTTAACTATTATTGGAATAGATAGCTTGCTCGATATCTATTCAGGAATACATTGTAGCAATGTCCTAAAGCAAAAAAAAAAATATTGGTTCATTCATCATTAGCAATGCTAGAGTTATTGCTAGCTGTTGATTTCTGGAGCTAATTTGCAGTGACTGGAACAGTGATTGGAAGCATGCTGTTCGATCCTAGCAGTTTGATGCTAGCATTGGAAATCAAGATTATTAACAAGAATGAGGTGGGAAAAAAGAGGAATTGAATTCTTATTTAGGGCATACGTGCTACAATTCTTCAAGTGTTGAGTTGAGGGTGCCGCGCAATGTTTTTATATTGATTTTAGCTTAGTTTTCATACCGCAATTCGCATCCATCCGCTGTGAGTGTGAAAGTGAGATATTTTTATAATTGAGTTACTGTTAATAAGCGGTGATTTTAAGCCAATGCTTATTTAAATCTATTGTTGTCTATTCATTATTGATTTATGCATCTTTGATGATGTTTTCTTTTGTTCTTGGATCAAAAGGTGAGATTTTGGTAGTTTTTAAAAATGGTTGAATCATCTCTCCTTCTCTCTGCATTGAGCTATACAAGCATTGGTTGTTCTGAACTTATTTCTCTTTAAGGTGTACAATACAGTAATAACAGTTTGCTAAATCTTTTTAGGTGATATTGAATATTGATGAAACATTAAACATCCGTGCTTCAAATGCATTATTTTATTGGTAGGTTCTGAAAAAATTGGAGCCATGTGAATTTCAGTTCTTTTTTTTATTTTAATTGGTGACAATAAACACATAATAATTATGTCATGTGGGACTATTTGCAGAGCTTTTTATCTTATGAATCTCTGCATTAAGCTCCCTTCGTTTGTTCTTCTTTTTTTTGTATAGTCAAAGTAAATCCGATAATTCTACAAGTGAGCTTCATATTGATGTAGCTCCAACTTCCACTGAGAGTGTGGGTGAAATTGCTACAAATGAGGATAAAAATGTAAAAGACAATGATTAGAGGTATGGAATCAATTCACTGAAATATCGTGCCCGAAAAGGGGAAGATCATACAGAAGTAGAAATGTAATTATTGTACAAAGTCTTATGTGAAACAAAAGACTGACACCACATCTCAAATAAGCAGACATTTTCAGATAGTAAAGTTGAAGACAGATAAAAAAAAAAAACTCTTTCACCCAATAGCCAAAGATATTGAAGAACTCTATTTCTACTTTATGTGTTTCAACTGCATATGACCATAGTAGAATAAAGAACATTGTAGCTAAGATGATCATAGTGAATGAGCATCCTTTTATGAAAGTCGAGCATTAAAGGTTCAACATTCTGATGAAATCAATGAATCCAATCTATCGTACAATTTCGAGGTTTGCTATCAAAGAATAGTGCATGAAGGAGTATAAAGTTGAGAAAGATAAATTGAAAAAACATTTGAAATTAGTTGAGAGACTTTCACTCACTAGTGGTTGTTGGACATCAAGCCAAAGAGTTGATTATATCTGTCTTAACACACTCTAATAGTTCTGATTAAAAACTGCATTCTAGGATAATTAGTTTCAATGATTTAGATCCGCCACATAGCGAGGCTATGATATCAAAAGCAATTTCCGAATGTTTGTTGTAATGCTGGTTTTCAATCATTGGTTGGCTTATGATGGTTAATCCAATTCATGAATTGTTGAAATGAATGGACACAGCTTCTCCGGCTTCTATTTAGCTTACTTGGGGATGTTTGGCTTCTACAAAGATTATTGAAGCTTCAGTTGTTGTTAGATAATTTGATTCTTTAATTGTAGAAGTTAATGAATTTTGCTTCTTCGATTATCTGAGGATATTTGGCTTCTTCATAAATAATTGGAGCTTCAGATTGCTTTGAGACTCTTTCTGGGTGATGATGGCTAATTAGGACCTTTATTGCAGTACTTTGTTTTTCAGTGCTATTTAGGACTAGATTTTACGTTTTTTTTTGCTCTACTTCATATTTTTTATTGTTGATAATGAATAGGTGGCTACACTTAATTCTTATTTGATGATATGGATGGATGTTTTGTTTATACAGTTGTATTTTCTTGGTGGAGCAATGATGTAAGCCCCGCCGCATACACTCAACGGTTAGCTTAATGCATCACTGGAATTGTTGGCTGATGTATTTTGCTTGGCTGTTTGGCTGCATTAGACTGTGATAGGGTTGATTGGTTAATGGATTGTTGTTCCTGGGAGGATCCCTGTTTGCATCACTGGATATAATGCAGATACAAAAGTTGGGGGGCTAATAATACATTTTTCTGCAGGGTGGAATTGTTTTAGCAGTGACAGGTTAGTGCTTAACAAATATTTGATTAATTGCTTTGGATTTTATTTAAGGCATAGTTGTTTCCACTTTCCATATGTTTCTTTAAGGCACAATTGTTGCAGTTGCTTGGCAATTTGGCATGGACATGTTTAATGAGAATGAAAAGTTTACTTCTTAAAGTCTGATATGTTGGTGTGCATTTACATATATACCACTCAATTCCTATTTATTCACATAGTCGATTTGAAATGCTTAATGGGAAGATATTATGCATTTATTTGGAAAAATATTGGTTTATTATTGCTTGGCATAGTTTTGCAGTTACAGTAGCATGGACTTCTTGAACCAGTTCATTTGGCTATTGCAAGCTCTTACAAGCATCAGAATTTATGTGATATTGGTAAATGGTAAAGCCATACTAAATGCGATATCTTCAGTGGAAGGGTTTAAAAGTAATGTCTTGCTAAAAGCCTAAAACTAGTAACGTCTTGCTAGAGTTCCATGAGAATTTCATTGTAAACTAGCCCTGCAATTCAATTATTCAGCAATGTCTTTCTAAAACTAGTACCACTCAATTTTTTAGTTTAGAAGTGAACTCAGTAGACTGTTTGAAGCACTCTTAGGATCTAACATCATTTATCTTTTGAAGTATTTTGTTAAAACTTAAATAATTGTATATCTTTTTACTCATATCTTTTAGATCTTTTGTAAGTTAAAAAAAATCAGGTTCTTTATGATATTGCTGTTGTTTCTACCAAAGAGCCCTTTCATTGCCTTATAAATCAAGGTTTTATACTTGGTGAAGTAAGTTGGATAGACCATCTGTCTGCTTTAGCTTGCTCTTTTTTATTCTTGTGCAGAAACTATAGAAACAAATGATGATTTCGTTTTACAATATTAGGACTGGAGTTTCCTATGCAGATATTGTCAACCTGTATACTTTAGTCGCATGCTTTAACTTTCATGTGCAGATACTATCAAGCTTGATGATGTAGTAGTGCCAACCAGCATACTTTAGTCGCATGCAGATTTTCAAAATCATGGAGCACTGTTGAGATTGAAGGATTTGATCGGTTTCTGGCAAGGACTTTGAGATTGATTGTGGGTGCTCCTTTGCTCACTGGGTTGTACAAAGATGGAAAAGTTGTTACTAATGAAGTGTGAAGAAGACTGATAATATTGTCAATTGTAATTTGTAAATGTGTAATAGTTTTTTGTAATTTATGAGTTTTGATTAAAAGGATAAAAATAATATTTATTTTAATTTATTATAATTTGTAAATTTGTAATTTGAAAATTCATTTAATTAAAAAAATATTTTATTTTTGTTTTTCATATTAATAGATAATTTTGTTCAAATGAACTTTTTTTAAGTTGGTGCTCATTATGTTTTTTGAGTCGGCTCGAGCAGGATTTCGAGCTGGCTAGTTCAGGTTTTCGAGCCGGATTGATCCAGCTAACAAGCTAAAAATGTCTTCGAGCCAGTTAGTTTACAATTTGAGCTGGCTCATAAATAGTTTGATGTTGATCCAGAACGGATCAAAATTAGGTTGATTCGAGTCTCGATCCGATTTCAATCCATTTAAAATAATTTCGATCCAATTTCGAGCCACCCCTGGATCGGCTCGAAATCGGCTCGTTCACAACCCTAGTGATAGGTGGTTTGGGTTGAGGCATTTGAGATGGAGTTGGAGAAAATTTGAACATATGATATGATATGTTAACAACTCATCAGAATCCTATGAGAAATTAGACACTAATTGGTCAAAAAAAGAAATAGGTTTGTTCATAAAAAGTGACATCAGCAGAAACCATATACCTATTTAAGAGGAGAAAAACATCAATGCCCTTTTTACAGGTGAAAATATCTTAGACACCTTAAGGACTTTGGGTCAAGTTTGGACATTTGCGTGTGAGTATCACGAACAAAACAAGTGCACCCAAATATGCATGGTTCAATAAGAAAGAGAAAGTTAGCTAGAAATAATAATTGGTAGGGTAACTGGTTCTGTAAAACAATAGAAGAAATTCAATTGATCAAAAAATATACAGTAGAAACTACATCAGCGCCAAACTGCTTAGATACATTCATTTGAAACAAATGAGCTCTAGTTGCCTCAAGAAGATGTCTATTTTTTCTTACATTTTCTCAATTTTGGGATGAGGTATTTGTTGACCTCATTTTTGGTGAGGTCTCTTACTTTTATTAGAGTCTAGGATCTAGCCTTAGGGTTTCCTACCGACTCTCTTAGAGAACTAGCCTGAGACCAGCACCAACTAGACATTCAAACCACTTATTGACTCCTCTTATTTTCATGTGACCGATTCTAAATCCTCAAAACCAGCGCGACGAAGCTTGAGTAGAGTACTCGTGGGATCTAAAGCCTTAGGAAACCCTTCGTGTCGTCCGCACACACTCACGATGCACGAATATCACAATTCACGCATGCAATGCACAAAATTATCGAAATTCACACCATTTGCACCTGTAAAAGGCTTCGCAATTGATCAAACCCAAATCAATTGCTGGACCGATCGATCACGAATGATAATTTTAAAGAAATTTGAATTTGACGCGTTTTCAACCCGACTGTCGACGAAGTTATCCGGGCGACCCCAGATGACGAAACAAACCGCGTCGGCGCGTCCGGGGCGTTGAATTTAGCTAGAGAGACACTCATTCTTGATATGTTTGGGACAAGGTCGAATCGTGCGTGAATTGGGGAAATTTAAATATCTTATATTATATTATTAATGTGTGTGTGTGTGTGCGCGCGCGCGTGTGTGTATTCATATAATGATACGAGGAATGGGCTACCTCTCTCTCCCGACACACTCTGCCTGAGAATCTCCTTCCCGAAGCCCGCATGCCCCCATGAGCTGCGAGCTTCCCACTATGGTAAGTTGACCCTGGCGCATTTGTTCACTGGGTCACGAATGCAACATTTCTTCTCCTTTTCGATAGCTTCTACCTCTGTGGCTCTTGCTGCGATGGTTTCCTTTTGCTTGGTCGGACTCAGAGTTCGCCTCACCCTCCGGTAAGCTATTTTGTTTGCTCTCCTCCCCTCCTCTGCCATAAAAACCCTTCTCAGGGGAAGGGTTGTGAGGTTACAAGCTGTGAATTCATGGGAGACTGCCGAATTCGTTCCTGGTGCCTGTGAGGCTAGTNTATATATATATATATATATATATATGTATATATATATATATTCATAAAATGATATAAGATAGGCTGGGGGGATTTTATTTCCCTAAAATCCCTGGCTTGCGGCAACTCTTCGGCCCATCTCCCCTTTCCAATTGCGAGCCGAGCTATGAATTCTCGTGACGAGGAGGTGACTACCTCTCTATCCCGACACACTCTGCCCGAGAACCTCCTTCCCGAAGCCACGCCTGCCTCCACGAGCTGCGAGCTTCCCACTATGGTCATGAATGCAACATTTCTTCTCCTTCCCGATAGTTTCTACCTCTGTGGCTCTTGCTGCGATGGTTTCCTTTTGCCGAATCGGGCTCAGGGTTAGCCTCACCCTCTGATAAGCTGTGTTATTTCCTCTCCTCCCCTCCTTTGCTATAAAAACCCCTCTCGGGGAAGGGCTGTGAGGTTACGAGCTGTGAATTCGGGGGAGACTGCCGAATTCGTTCCTGGTGCCTATGAGGCTGGTGTTTGGGAAGCCTTATGATTCTCTTCTTTTGTTTGCAAAGGGCTCGAGTGAGGTACATTTCTTCTCTTCTCTTTGTTTTCTTCCCTGCTCGACATAAGTTCTCCTATTCTGTTCGACATGAGCTCAGGGTAAATCTCTTCTCTTCAAAAAGGGGAGAGGGAAATTCATGCATGAAGTGGTTTATTTCTCTTGACTGGTATATCATGCTCAAATTGCTTTTCTTAGCTCTAATATAAAAGCTCCATGTTGTTTGGCCAAGAATATTATGCAGAGGGTGGTGTACTTTAGCTGACACTTCATTTCAAGCTATTATCAGTTGTTATGGATTTCTATATCTTTAGTACTCTTGTTGGGACTGTTTTAAATGTTATATGATTCTTAGCTGGAAGTGTATGCTTATAATAAAGGCATAGTTCATTTCTTACGCACGTGCTAGCTTCTTCCTTATGTTCATACCATATCTATGGTGGTATATTGAAGTTTGAGGGCTGTTTTAGCCTTCTGGGCTGCGGTTTTCCTTGCTGCCATGGTTTAACATTAGGGATTTCAGGGTTGTTTTAGTCCCCTGGGCTGTGGTTTTCCTGGCTGTATTGGTTAAACACTGAGGCTATTGGAAATTTTACTTTGGGGGGCTTTGTTTTGTGCTTCTCTGTTTCCCCCTTCTGTTCAAAACATATGTCGATGGACTCCTTTAATTTTGAAGCTGTTGGGTTCTTCTATTCTGACGTAGTTGGGCTTCGTTCTGTTGCTCCCTGCTGTCGCTGTGTTCGAAACATGTATGCAAGGTTTTACTTAATTGTTTTGGGCCCCTTGGAAGTTTTATTTCAGGGGAGGACTGTTGGATTTTAGCTTGCTTCCCTGTTGCCCTTCTGTTTGAAACATATTTAATTAATTTCATTTAATTTTGGGACTTTTGAAAGCTTGGTTTTGCGGCTCTATTTTGTTGTTCCTCTGTTGCCCCCTTTATTTGAATCATATGTGGGTGTTTATCCCTATTATGGAATTGTTGGTGTTTTTTCGTATTTCTTCTTTGTTAGTAGCTCTACTTGAGAGCCTTGTTGGCTCTTTTCTCGTGAGTATGGGTTGCTGCCCTGCTTCCCCTGCTTGAGAGCATCCCTGTGATCTTCTTTTGTGTTGGTTGGTTGTTCTCTGCTGTCCCCAGCTGTGAATACCTGGGTTGGTTGTGTGGGTTGCTGTTCTTACCCGAGAGCACCAATTTGGTTCCCCTACTACTCCTAGCCGTGAGCAACTCTTTGTGGCTTCCTTTGTGTTGGGGTTGGTGGCTTCCTAGCTGCCCCCTAGCCGTGAGCATCTATTTGGTCCCTCGTGCTGTTCTTACCCAAGATCATCCCTGTGGTTCTCTTTTGTTTTGTTTGGTTGTTCTCTGCTTCCCCCTAGCATTAAACACCTGGTTTGGTGGTTTTGGTTTGCTCCTCTGCTCGTGAGCATCCCTGCTCGTCTTCTCTTATGGCTTGGTCGTTCCCTGTTGTCTCTAGCTGTGACCACTCGTTGTGGTTTTGTGGGTTGCTGCCCTTACCCGCGAGCATCCCAGCTCATCTTCTCTTGTGGCTTGGTTGTTCCCTGCTGCCCTGACCCACGAGCATCCTAGCTCGTCTTCTCTTGTGGCTTGGTTGTTCCCTACAGCCCTTACCCGAGAGCATCTGGATGGTTTCTTTTTTTTGTGTTGGCTGGGTGGCATCTTTGCTGACCCTGCCCGAGAATGCCTGTTTGGATTCCATTGTATCGTGTTGGGTTTACACCTCATGGAAGCTTTAGTTTGAGGTGGAATTGAGGGCTTGAAATATTTTAATCCTTATGTTTGGAAGAATTCGGATGTCCCTTTTCGAGGAATGATCTATTAAATGTTGGGAGAGAATTCAGAGCCTAATCCTCTAGGCCAGATTGATTGCAATAAAAGAAAAGAAAAAAAAGGAGAATTGGTATTTGGAGAAAGTTTAGTTGTGGCTTGAAGCCTTTTGGATTATGTCTTCCAGGGCTATTTCTAGCTGGCGTTGGTGGGTGTGCCCCATTTCATTGTTCATTCAAGGAGTCTCACCGGTTGAATATTTTAGGATAACCCTCCTATCACTTTGAGCTTTTCTTTCTAAATCGGTTTTGTAGGAGAGTGAGCCCTTTTTTTGCTTTTCTTATTTTTTCGGTTCACTTTCCTTACTTCTTGGTTTAGGTTATAAGCAATTATGTCTGAAACATAAGTGCACATATATAATTGCGGCTATATGTGAAACCATCAAATAATTACGTAATTTGGACGATCTTTTTGGGGTATTAAGCCTTGATGATAAAGACATTTGATGGTAGAGCGTAATAATATTTCATCCTACAATATTGGGACACAATCCAGGGACCCGATGAAACGTACGATGACAATATTATTCATCGACACCAGACTAGCAAGGCACTCTTGCCCTCTTAGGTTGTTGGTGATTCTAGCCTGACGGTGCGATCAACTTATGGACAATCATATTTTATAAAAAAAAGTGATAAGAACAAATACGCTATTTACAAAAGTACTTTGACTACAAAACAGATATTACTTTCTCTTATATATGCATGAAACCTATATGCATGCCAAAATATAAATTTTAAGTAATATAATTTGAATGTCCACTTATCAATTGTCGGTACCGGGCTAAGGAGTACCCTACTAAGTTAGTATAGTAAGACACCTTTCTAGTTGAATGTCGGACTCTATATATGCGGGTGACCAATAGTTGTCTTCTGAGTCTTTCAAGAATACCTAAATCTGAGCCGAGTCCGACCCAAATGCTTCCGATTTTCTTTCTTTCTTTGAATTTTTGTGTGTTTTCCTACGGTTTTATCGAAATCTTTGTAGAGCACTCGTGATTTTCTCTGAATTTTTCTCGTTTTTTTTACGGTTTTCTTCGAGTTACCGTGGGTCATCTGCTGCTTTTTCTCGAGTCTTTGCAAGAGCCGCAGACCCACCGGGTATACATATTTGTTTCACATTTACAGTGTTTACTTTTACTATTGCACATTTTACTGCATATACACAGTTCATGCCTGCAATATTGTTGTTCACTGTTTACTACGTTTCATAACATTTTTCCTTTTATAATTCATGTTGCTTCTATGGACTTGCAGGAGATTTTTAAGGTTATAGGACAGTATGACACCTGGTTTGACAGGTACCCCGTAGCGAGCCCCTGACCCAATAACAGTATATTTATACAGACCACAACCCCGAAAGTATAATCGATATGCTAGGGAGCTTAGAGTAGTCTTTCCAAGAAGCGGAGTGTGGAAGCAATCGGACGGAGAGCGGCGATCGGGACCACGACAGCGAGGTCTAGGATGTTTTTTTAGAGTTAAGGTTCAATCGTTGGATAGTTGGGAAGTCACCGAGGTTTCCCTGAATTCGTGACATCCCATACATTTCACTCTATTGACTCCTGAAAATAATTGTTCCTCTTTTGAACCATTCCCCTTTGATTTCCTCATATTTAACTTTGAAAACTTAAACTTTGAAATCTTGAAGGCAAAACCATTAATATTAATCGAGAGTCTTCTTAAGTGATTTCAGTCATTTAAGATGTAATTAACTATAAAGGCTTGCCTCTATAGGGAACTTAAAGAACTCAGCTTAATATAAATCTTATTTAATCTTCCATATTAAATAGAGGAACTTGTCGGCTTATAAAAGAGTTTTGTAGACCAAACGGATGTCACAAATCTTTTGGCTTAAATGGTTAAGTCTACCAACAAGCTGTATACATATCCTTCGAGATAGTGTATTACTTGCGGTATCGCGCTCAGTTATCTGAACTATCAAATATCTGAGGTTCATGCAGTCTCACTTTTCAAAATTAAAATATNATATATATATATATATATATATATGCATAGATGTATATATGTATATATATCTATATGTATATATGTATATATACATATATATATATATATATATCTATATATGTATACATATACATATATGTATATACATATATACATATATGTATATATACATATATACATATATGAAAAGCCCAAGGGCTAAATCTATTAAAATAAGAAATATACATAAATGTTGTATGAGAGGGCCCAATAGTGGCACGCTACCCATACAATACAACACACACAAACACCCCAAAGAGAAGAGATACAGGAAAACCCAAAAAAAAGGAAAGATACCAAAATCGCAGAAAAGAAATAGCTAGGGACGAATCAGTTTCGTCATGCCTCTGCCTCTAGTTCAAGGGCGAGATCCAGATATCAAATTATTGAGTGTCGAGTCATTTCCACAAGTAACCAAAGTATCATCCATTAGGTTCTCAAGCTGAAGTTTGCTTCCAATCTTCTTCTTCCTTCTTGAAGAGACCTGTCATTCCACCTCAGAAGACTGGCTCATCCGACATCGTGTTGGTAAACAGAACGTCGGACAGATAAAAGCTGATGAGCACCAGAAGAAGGATTGTCAACTTTTGCAACAACTATAGGTTCAAGTTTGTGTGAAGCATGAAATATCTCCTCTTCACTACATGCTTCCTGCAACTGAGGAGAGTTTGAAAGTGTAGGTTGCTCAGCAAAGTCATTCAGCTTCTGATCGATTGCAAAAATAGTATTTTCAGGGGGACGATCCACAGGGGTGATTAAATCAGACAACATTACCTGTTTTGTGGTAGTTTTCTCTTCAGAGGGAACATATATATCCAAAGCAGTTGGGTCAAATCCATTCTTATTCACTTTATCTTTAAATTTCAAATTAGGGTGAAGCTTAAAGCATTTATCAAGATTGTGTCCACACATCATAAAATGAGAACAATAAGAAGATCTATGCTCCATAATAATTTGTTGCCAATATTTATTGTGAGTTGTGTCCAACTAGACTTCAGTAACATCAGGTAAAGTAATATCTCTTTCAACAAGTATTCTGGCCACAGAAGGTCTGGTTAGGTTGAAAGTTGGTAGATCTAGCTTCAAAGGTTCATCAAGTATGACACCAATAGAGTAAAGAACCTGACGATGGAAAAAGTGCAACTTGAGATTAGGTTGACTAAACCATACCGGTACAGTAGGAGATTCGCGCTTGGGGTCAAAATCAGGAGACCACTTGAGTAGCTTCATTGGTTTACCAGCAATGTTGAGATATTTTTTGGAAAAAATCTCAGTGTAGTCTTCAGGCACGGTTAGTTGAATTAATACGTCTCTCCCATCCATGAGCCCTACTTTTCACTTTCCTGCTAATTTGAGATCATTAAAACTTTCTTAATAACATCCATAGCTGGATATCCCCACTAAAATTTTCCAATAAGAACAAACTTAAATTTATAAGTAAGGGATGAAATTCCTAGCTCAGAGAAAAAAAGTGCTACTTTCCCACTTTTCCTACTTGTAATCTTGATAAAGGAGCAATCACCTTCCCGTTGCTCCTTATAACTAGAGGGGAACACAACTATCGTCTCCCTCTGAGAATTACCCATCACGTGGGCAAAGGAAACTTTGTCAGGTTAAACCGTAGACAAAGGAAGCTCCATCACAGTAAGAGAAGCCCTGTCAAAGTCGGGCAGCGACAACAATAGTGTCAATGTCGCAGAACTGTCGTTGCTCGACGAAGCAGGTCACAGAACAGGCAGCAAACGAGAGCGAGAGGAACCACGACGAGACGACCTGACTCGGCTCGCAGCTCGACAACCACGCAGAAGCGACGAGACGACGAAGACGAGACATTCAGTCGAAGCTCAACGCGGCTCGCAGCACGACGTTCACAGAAGCAACGAGACATGACGACGACGTAGGAGTCGATGATCGCAGGAGAGATTGACGAACCCAGAATTTGTTGTCGAGTGCGAGAGCTTCGTCTTCGAGCACGATGGTAAAGCCGAAAGATCAAGCCAGGTAATCACGAATATATATATATATATATATATATATATATATATATATATATATATATATATATATATATATATATATATATATATATATATAT
>JXCR01134166.1:4160-16444 GCA_002079205.1 Phalaenopsis hybrid cultivar | reverse complement strand
ATTTTTTTTACCACACCACTATTCATGGCCGTGGGGGTGGATTTTATAGAAATTGGCCAATGANTGTTGGTCTAGAGCTATGGTATAGGCTCTGTGGAAGGGGGATTTGATGGGGCTTTGGCTTCTTTCACTCTTGAATAGAGCCAATTAATTTGGGGTTTGGTGCTGTGTAGGTTGAGATTGGATTTTGTCCTGGTTTCGGGCAAGGATTTGAANTATCTCTTCCAAGGATTAAAATTAAAGTTTTTACCCTAGAGATAAATATCAAGGTTAACCATGGGTTAATGGTTGGCTTAGAACTCAACCTTAGGGTCTAAGGTGAGTCATGGGAAGGCTCATTTGATCATACCAAGCTCAATTGGTTTGGATTTGGTCATAAGTCCAAAAGGTGCATATGACCAAATCTTGTGTTTGGACTAGGTTAGGCATGCCAATTATCCAAATTAAATATATCATTTGGTGTAGGAGACCATGAGGAACAACTTTCATGAAGGGTGAAAGTCATTTTGAGCTCAATTGCTTAATCAATTTAGTAGATTTTTGGTTTGGCTAAGTTTGGGTCAAACTTGGGCTAGCCATGGGCTAAGCTCAAATTGATTGTTGTGGTTGATGGCCTAAGTTTGGGTCAAACTTGAGCTAGCTTTGGGCTAAGCTCAAATTGATTGTTGTGGTTGGTTAAGAACAAAGTTTGGGTCAAACTTGGGCTAGCCATGGGCTAAGTCCAAATTGATTGTTGTGTTTGGTGTGCTAAGTTTGGGTCAAAGTTGGGCTAGCCATGGGCTAAGCTCAAATTGATTGTTGTGGTTGGTAAAGTTGGGTCAAACTTGGGCTAGCCATGGGCTAAGCTCAAATTGATTGTTGTGTTTGAGGTAAAAATCATTATGAACAACTTTTATGAAGGATGAAAGTTGTTTTGAAGTTGATTTGGTGGTCAATTTAATTATGAACAACTTTCATGAAGGATAAAAGTTGTTTTGAAGTTGATTTGGTGGTCAATTTGGGTATGAACAACTTTCATGAAGGATGAAAGTTGTTTTGAAGTTGATTTGGTGGTCAATTTGGATGACAATTTTCATGAAGGATGAAAATTGTTTTGAAGTTGATTTGGTGGTCAATTTGGATGAATTTTCATGGGTTTTTAATTTTAGACCCAAATTAGGCATATGGATCTAACTTGGGTCAAACTTAAGCTAGATTTGGAATAAGCTCAAATTAATTGTTATATTTGGTCACAAATGACCCTATAAAGGATTTTCAATAAAAATTGGATGCCAATTTGAGGTCTAAGGCATTCAAATGTTGGATTTTGGAGTGTTAGCCAATATTGGGGCTAATTTGGGGTTTTTTGGATTTAGGCCAAAATCAAATAGGTTTGAGGCTTCATCAAGGCCAATTGATGGTTGATTTTGATGTTTAAGAATGTTTTAAAGATTTTACAATATTAATTGAGGTCAAGTGACTAGGCTATGGGTTCAATTGGGTGAGATTTAAATCATTGTGTCAAGAGGATTTTGTAATATTAATTGAGGCCAATTGACTAAGCTATGGGTTCAATTGGGTGAGATCAGGTCTTATGGTCAATATGGGGGTTTTGACCCAAATCAAAATTGGGCTCCAATTATGGACCAATTGAGCTTGGATTTGGTTTAAATTGGTCACATGTAAGATGAATTGGAGTTTAGGATTGAAATTGGGGGAGATTGGAACCAAATTGATGGACATTTAAAGTAAATTTGGGAAATTGAGCCTTTAAAGGCAATTTGGGGGTTTTGGTCAAAATGGTCAAATTGGTCAAATTGAATCCAATTGAAGGGTCCAAATGAGTTTTGGGAACATTTGAAGTGATTTTAGAGATTTTGGGAAAGTTTAGGGTACCAAGGGTATTTTTGTAATTTTGGCAATTTTGAGGATATTTTGGTTAAAGATGGCCAAATTGACCAAATTGGGACATGTGGTAGTTGAAAGAAATAAAATTGAGAATATTTGGGATTTATTGGGATTTTATGGGAATTTTTTTTTTGGATTTTAGGTTAAAGGAAGGTGTTAANTTTTGGTCAAAATGGTCAAATTGGTCAAATTGAATCCAATTGAAGGGTCCAAATGAGTTTTGGGAACATTTGAAGTGATTTTAGAGATTTTGGGAAAGTTTAGGGTACCAAGGGTATTTTTGTAATTTTGGCAATTTTGAGGATATTTTGGTTAAAGATGGCCAAATTGACCAAATTGGGACATGTGGTAGTTGAAAGAAATAAAATTGAGAATATTTGGGATTTATTGGGATTTTATGGGAATTTTTTTTTTGGATTTTAGGTTAAAGGAAGGTGTTAAGGCAGTTAGGTAATTTGGGGTGTCTAGGGCAAAAGACCCAAGATTAGTATTTCAAATAGAATTGGATAGCTATTTTAAATGAACCATGGGTCAATAAAACCCTCATTTTGGGATCTTATGTATTTGTTTTAGCCAGGATATTGTGAGGATATTGTGTACCTTAGTTCCAAACCAATATCTATGGTCAATCCTAAGGCCAAATAATCCTATAGGAACTCTCCTTGAATTCTCTCATAATAATCTTACCTACTATATGCTAGAGGTTAAGATTAATATGTGGAACTTCAAGTTGAGTAAAGAGAAGAGTTTTAAATTTCTAATGGCGGGGTACCTTTTCTAGTTTTCTAAGACTAGTCAATAGGAAAGTCCTATGGCTAGACCCAGGATACTAAAGAAATTTCTAGACCTCAACCAAAAGTGAGGTCAACAGTGCTATATCACCAAAAATATACATAAATTAAGTACTTAAAATAATATATTATTTTGGTGTATCTAAATCTTCCAAACTTAAATGTTACTTGTCCTGAAGTGACACTTTTATCACATAAAAGTATATGACTTAGGATAGATATTGACTTATAACTTCTCTACTTTAGTTTAAGAAATAGAATAACAAAATTTAAGAAAAACCCTTTAATAACTTAGATTTAAACTCTAAGTCTAAGAATATTTTGTAATCAAATTTAAGAATTTTTGAATATGTATTCATTTCAAGAAAAATTGTAATTTGTCACATTAAGAACATTTAAAACATTCATATTAAAAATAATTTCATGAAAAATTTACTAGGAATGCTACTAATACTTCAATACAAGTTTAGAAAATGTAATAGGGGTACTAGAGGTATTTTAAGTAGAAGGAATATAACTCTTTCTTTATGTTGATTTAAGTGAAGTCAATTTTTTATTAGGCATCTCCTCAAGCTTCTCCTCACTTATTTTTCTTTTCTTTTTCTTTTTTTTCCTTTTCTTTTAGGATCTTTTCTACAATTTCTTCTCTTTTTCCTTTTCAAGTGAGGATTACTATATCTGGATAACCTTTAATAATTTTGAACTTCACTATCCTCTTCTTAAAGTTAAAACTCCTTACCTTTCTTCACTTTATAAATTCATATTAGCTTATGACTTTTCATAAACATGAAACTCTAAAATTCTTAACACTTCAAAAATATAATTTTCTTTACTTTAAATAGAAAAATATAGTCTTATCGTAACATATCAAATATCTTTAACTTTAGAATTTAATTTTCATTATTTAAAACTTTTTTACTTAAATTTACGATAATATTTATAAGCATAATTATAGTCATTTAAAGTTAAATCTTATTATTCCATGCCATGTTAAATTAAGTATAAAAATATAGTTATTTAAGGACAAATAAATTTTAGTTTAGTCCATTTTAAAAGAAATTTTTCTTTCCCCAAAACCTAAGCTCTTAAGTGATTTTTAAAAATGTTTTAGTATAAAATTTAGTAGGTGAAAGAAAACAACAAATGCATGAAAATAAAAACTGACCTGTAGATGATTTCTGACTATGAAATTGGGCTCTGGTATACTGCAGGTACTAACTGTAAAACTACATATAGGCTTTAAATCAACAAATAAAACATAATATATTCTAAAGAACTTGCTGAGGAAAAAGCATAATACAAAAACTGAAAATACTATAAATGTAAGAAAAATGAAAGTTTACAGTTACTATTACAGATTCAGTTCATAACACAACATAAAAGTTTTTACTACAACAGTTTTCAAATAAAAGCACATCATAATACAAACACCAACAACAATCAAACATAAAAAACAAACTAAACTAAACTCATAAAATATCAATCCCCGTCTCCTTCTTTTTCATCTTATGATTCTTCTTCTTATTCTTCTTCATGATGAATAGGAGTATAGGGAGTGAAATGGGGCATACAAGAAATTCTACATTAGGTTCAACCTTAAGATGTCTTACCATGGCATTCTCAAAATCAATATCATGTTGTACTCTCCTCTGCAGATATTCATCATTATATGCATTCCTTGCTCCTATCTCTCCCAACTTAGTTTGAATATTAATTATGTCCATTTGTTGAATCATGAGTTGGTCCATAATACCTTCAAGCGATGTAGATCGAGAAGTAGATGCCTCTACAGCAAATGTAGAGGGCATATCCCTTCTTCCACTTCTAGAATCAACCAATGATTCTACTCTTTGAATCATGTCTCTCCCAATCGGATTCTGTGGTTGTAATCTCTCTTCATTTCTATGAAATTTTACTCCTGATTGTTCACATAGATGAAAATCAGAACAGGGTATCCAAAACCTCCAGCTGTACAACTACCAACTATACTCCAAGCATGCTGAACAATAAGTGCACCAACATTTATTGCCTCATGTTCTGAATGCAATAATTTAGTACAACTTTGTTTTTAGTAAAATAAACCAAATGATTTGTTGACAAGAGTTTGGCAGAAATGAAGTGGTGTCATACTTTTGACTGAATAGTCAATATGGAAGCAGAGAAGTTAACTATCTTGTTATTCTTAATCTTCCATTCCCCTCTTTCACCAATCAAAAATGCAATCACTCCTCCAGTGATGCATCAGCTATCACAAATGTATCATATTCATCAAGAAATACATTCTTAAGCCCATAAAAAGCATTGATCCTTTCAACAGAAAATTTGACCAGCTTACCTCTCACCAAGATGTGATCTTCAACAGTGATCCTCAGGTTTGCATCAAACTTCCGAACCATCGGGACAATTTCTACGGAAGTGAAGTAGCAGAATCTTTCCCACTTTCTGGCAAGAATCAGTCTCTCAACCTAACCACTCGGGTTTGCAAACGCCTGTTCTTGGATCTTTTTTTTTGTCTCCATATGAGTATTGTAACTATGTTGGGCTTTGAAACTAACAAATCTTCGTGCATCAAAGTCCTTGGACTACCTCCTCACTTAACTCGGGGAACCATTTGAAAATTCTACAAAAATCTAAATATAGTCCAAATAAATCACTAAATCAAAAATCTAACTCGTCAAGCAAATATTATTTGGTAAGAAACTTTTCACCATGAGTTTTTTTCAAGCCTTTTCATAAAAAATACCAAAATTTGGATTTCCCAAATCCATGGTGAAAATAAAAAAATTCTAAGTTAAAGTGAAGCTCTTACCAAGAGAAGATGAAATCTATGATTTTTAGCCTCTGAATCCTTCTCTTTGGACCACAATGTGCTGCCCTAGACCAAGGACTTAAGGTAGGTGAAAACTCAAGCAGCGAAAATGGAGTTTTTCCATGTGATTTCATAATTTTCTAGGCAATAAGGTGTGTTTGGAATTTTAGTGCATCACGTGTCAGAGCTCAAATTCACTTGATTTCGGATTTTGTGGAAATCTGTTCCACACCGCTTAACGTTAACTTCTATTTGACTCAAATAAGTCTTTCTAAGCCTATATAAACATCACACTAACACAAAACTTTCACGAACAACACAAAACTCACACATATATATATAATCCGTGCTTTTACAAACTAACATTTTTCAAGTCAGCAAACATCAAATTCAGTGTTCTAAATCAAACCAACATCCTAATACTGAAATCTAAACATTAAAATTCAAAACATTAACATAGATAGTGTTCATTAGAAAGGAAATGCAATCCAACTTAACAAACTAAAAAAAAATAGTACTAAACAAAATTTTTGATGCATAAATTAAGATTAAACATTTTCATCATTATTGTCCTCTTGGATATCTCCCATAGATTGGTAGTACACATATAAGTTGTAGAAGTGTTGAAATGGAAATTCATCAGTTGAATTTTCCACCTCAATCCAAGCATGTTTCTTGAACATACGTACCAATCCATCTTGAATATGTCGTGTATGTTCAAAATGTTCCTTTAATCTCCAATTCAGATGATCCATCATTTTAGTAATATTCCCAATCACGTGCATGATATTTTGAACATCTTTCTCTATATAAGATCCTTGATCCGTTAGTACATTCATATCATTTTCATCTCTCATTCAAATACAATTGCGGTAGAATTTTGGATCCATCAGCTTCCAAGGAAGTAGCACATTTTCCCAACTTTCATAAGGCACTTGCGATTGAGTACATAATATGAAAATAGTAGATGGATCTCCTAGTTCAGTTGCAGATCCATTCACAATCAAACCCAAAATCGATTTCACAATAATAGCTCTAACATCAATAGGTTTTCCATCTTGAATACAGTCGTTCAGAATGACACTCTCCTTAGTTATCTTACTAATTTTCATGGTAGACAGTAATTTTGATGCATTAAAGAAGTGTCAAGCTTGTAAAACTGGATTTAAAAATGATGAAGGAAAACTTACATTTCCATCATCTCTGGTCAACCAATTCACATTTTCATCTGTAAGGTAGCGGTAGAGTTTATTTATATTCTCTCTTGTAGGGGTAAAGTTTGCATAATGACAGATAAACACATTTTCAATCATAAACATCTCGTTTATTCTTGAAGGAGTGAATTGCACAAACCTGTCTCGCACGTAAATCATTCCTTGGTTGATCCCATGAAGATTTTCATAAAATCATTTTACTATAGGAACAACAACAACAACAGTAGTGTAGCAAAACACTTCCCAACGCCTCTGCGCAATAGTCTCTTCCACTCAAGTATTCGGTGTGTTGAATTCTCGATTCACAAATACCCTTTCTTTGATAAGCCTCTTCTTCACTAGAAATCGGTCTTCTAATTTCTACGCATCAAAACTGACAAACTTTATCTGGTTGAAAATTCAAAATCTAGAAGAGTTTTTAGATTGGGAAGCCATAGAATTTGAAAAGGGGCGACTCTTCCCTCGTTTCCCCCCTAAATTATGGTTTGAAGTTAGTTTTTAGAAGTTATATGGTGAATAAACTACCAAAAACCGCCAAAAAACCCACCATTTGAATAATTGTCGGACACGCGACACATCATGCGCCCATCTGGCACATCATGCGCCAGCTCTCTAGAAAGTGGTGCATCACGCGTCAATCTGGTGCATCATGCGCCAGTTCTAAAATTTTTATGATTTCAATTTCAATCCAAAAAATTCTCAATTTTTCCATAAAATTAGGCAAATAAAGATGTTTCAAAGTATTTTATCTAATACACATACCACATAAAGACATAAACATATATATATATATGTATATATATATATATATATATATATATAATATTTCAAACAAAACAAACTAAAAAACTAACTAAACAACGATACATATGGGTTGCCTCTTAAAAACCGTTCGGTTTAATATTGTTAGCCTGACATTCCTAGTTTTATTCTAGGTGACCCAACATTACAGTCTCTTTAAAAGCTTGTATTTGACCATCAAAATGTGATTTCAATCTGTGTCAATTCACTTTAAATATTCTTCTAGTCTTGGGGTCTTCAATATTAACAGCTCCATAGGGATAGACTTTTATAACTCTGAATGGCCCTTTTCACCTAGACTTCAATTTTCCAGAAAATAATTTCAATCATTTATTGTATAATAAAACTTCATGTCCAGGTTCAAATTCTTTTTTTAATTATCTTCCGATCATGTCATCCTTTCATCTTTTCCTTAAAAATCATCGTATTGTCGTAAGATTCATTCTTAATTTCCTCAAGCTCATTCAATTGTAATAATATTTTCTCACCAGCTTCTTTCAAATTGAACTTGAATTCTTTTATCGCCCAATAAGCTTTATTCTCCAATTCAATTAGTAAAGTGACAAGTCTTCCCAAAAATTAATTTATAAGGGGGCATTCCTATAGGTGTCTTACACTCTATTATGTATGCCCAAAATGCAGTATCCAATCTAGTAGACCAATCCATTTTAATATGATTAACACTCTTTTCCAAAATTCTCTTAATTTCACGCTTAAATCTTCTGCTAAACCACTAGTCTGGGGATGAAAAGTAGTTGCCAATAGGGAATTTTTCATTGAAGAGTGTAGAGTTAGAGGACTTTAAAGTGATAGGTTAAAGCCCCCAACTTGGTTTATTGTGTTAGGTTTTGATATGAGATGCTAGCCCCCAGGTGGAGGGAATCGAGGGAACTCTAGAGTGAGTGCTAGTATCTTCCCTGCCTAGTCAGCCTTCAGAACTATTCAAACTTTAAATTAGCCAATGTTCTTTATAGCATCTCTAGTAAGGGTAAAGAATATTACTGCTCTTATTTGACACAACACAACATGTATACTTCCACAAAAGAATTTCTATACTTATTATTGATTCATGATAAGGAGAAAGTTATTTGCATATTTAGTCCTTTCTTATACAAAAACTGAAGTTATATTTTTAAGTTTGTACTGCTTTTGTCAAAATATTAAAATTACTAAAAATATTTAAACTTTCTTTACTGCGAAAACATTTTTAGTTTAAATAATTATCTTTTTAAAAATAAAAAGTTTTTTAAAAAGTACATATTGCATATCTTCCTTGTGGGTTCGATATTCAGGTTTTAATCAAAAAGACCTATATTACTTGATAATGATATGTATACTTGCGTTGTATCGCAATATAAATTAAAAGTTAAATTCTTATTTTTCTTCAGGATCAAGTTTTTGGTTTTGTTGTGAAATAAGAAAATATAAGTGAAAATATAATCAGAATTATTGTTATATTGTTGCATATAAGCAGTATCAGGGATCACTAACCCATCTTCAAGATTATTCATACTTTATATTAGCTAATGTTCTTTATAACATCTCTAGTAAGGGTAAAGAAAACTATTGCTCTTATTTGTCACAACACAATTTGAATACTTCCATAATAAAATTCTTATACTTGTTACTGATTCATGATAAGAAAACCATCTTCAAGATTATTCATACTTTATATTAGCTAATGTTCTTTATAACATCTCTAGTAAGGGTAAAGAAAACTATTGCTCTTATTTGTCACAACACAATTTGAATACTTCCATAATAAAATTCTTATACTTGTTACTGATTCATGATAAGAAAACCATCTTCAAGATTATTCATACTTTATATTAGCTAATGTTCTTTATAACATCTCTAGTAAGGGTAAAGAAAACTATTGCTCTTATTTGTCACAACACAATTTGAATACTTCCATAATAAAATTCTTATACTTGTTACTGATTCATGATAAGAAAACCATCTTCAAGATTATTCATACTTTATATTAGCTAATGTTCTTTATAACATCTCTAGTAAGGGTAAAGAAAACTATTGCTCTTATTTGTCACAACACAATTTGAATACTTCCATAATAAAATTCTTATACTTGTTACTGATTCATGATAAGAAAACCATCTTCAAGATTATTCATACTTTATATTAGCTAATGTTCTTTATAACATCTCTAGTAAGGGTAAAGAAAACTATTGCTCTTATTTGTCACAACACAATTTGAATACTTCCATAATAAAATTCTTATACTTGTTACTGATTCATAATAAGAAAAATATATTTTATTTATATTGTCTTCATTTTACAAATATCTAGTAAAGTTTTGTTAGTTGTTTAGTTTACTTTCATTTGGCAAAATTTACAAAAAGAATCAAATTTTCATTCCTATTATAACATCTAAAGTTGGAGTAAGAATATTTTGCTAAGCAGAATTTATTTTCTAACTTTTTGCTGATTTTAGTTGCATATTTTCTTTCGTCTTGATAATGATACGTATACTTGCGTAGTATCCCATATTTAAACATAATAATTGTATTCTTATTTGTTTCGAAGTCAAATTTTTGCCTAGCTATTGCTGGTGATCAAGTTTTTAGCACCATTACAATGTAAGATTTATAAGTAAGGAAAAATCAAGATTACAACTGCATACCTCATATTGTCATATAAAATCAAGATCACTAATCCAGAGTTTGGTCCCTAAACATGTGGTTAGGTTGGGAAGATGAAATATTTGATGTTTGGGGATTAGATTTCATGGGACCATTTATACCATCTTTCATAAATTTATATATTCTGTTAGCAGCGGACTATGTATCCAAATAGATAGAAGTTGTTGCTTTACCTCTATGTGATGCTCAAAGTGTTGCAAAATTTTTGAAAACGGACATATTTTGTAGATTTGGGATGCCGATAGTTATCATTACTGATGGGGGAAGTCATTTCAAAAATTCCATAATGGAGATGTTATTAAAGAAATATCATATAAATCATATGATTGTTAGTGCTTATCATCCTCAGACAAGTGGTTTGGCTGAATTATCCAAGGGAAATTAAAAAAATTATGAAAAAATCTGTGAATCCAACAAAAATGGATTGGTCAGTCAAACTTTACTATGTTTTGTGGGCTTATAGGACTGCATACAAAACTCCTATAGGAATGTCCCCATATAAACTAATATTTGGGAAAGCTTGTCACTTACCAGTTGAACTTGTGCATAAAGCATATTGAGCGATTAAATAGTTCAATTATAATTTGAAAGATGCTGGTGAGAAAATGTTATTCCAATTAAATGAGCTTGAAGAGATAATGAATGAATCTTATGAGAGTGCCAATATTTATAAAGAAAAGATGAAGATGTAGCATGATCGAAGGATTCTTACTAAAAATTTTTAGCAAGTGCAACAAGTTTTGCTATATAATGCAAGGTTATGATTATTTCAAAGAAAACTTAAGTCTAGGTTGATAGGTCCATTTGCTGTGATAAAAGTTTATCCTTATGGAGCTGTGGATATTAAAGATCCTAAGTCTGAGAAAATATTTAAAGTTAATAGACATAGATTGAAACCTTATTTTATAGGGGATCGATATAAACTTAATGATGGAATGATGTTGGGTCAACCAGAATAAGCATTGGTTACGTCAGTTTCATGACGTAACCAAACACTTTGTAGGAGGCAACCTATAGTTATCTGTGTGTTTTTATTTTGATTGTTGTTTTGTATATGATTAAGAAAATTGGGGTAATATTTTTGAAACTATTATGTGTTAGTAGAGATTTTATGACTTTATTTAGTGACCAAGACATGTTAGAATAAGAATTTGGATGTTAAGTTGACTTGTGCAAAAATGTGCACTGGCACTTAAGCGCCAGATCCAGCGCTTAAGCGTGACAGTTTAAACGCATGTGAGAAATTAATATTCTAGAAGGTTTAACCGCCAATTAGTTTGTAAAAATGTGCCAATAAACATGTCTAGGATTTATTGGAAGAATTTAAGCCTATAAATAGAAGGATTTTGTGAAGGAATTTTACCCTAGATCATTTGTAGCCCTAAAAGTCTAAGAGAAAATGAGATTTAGAGAAAATGTCTTCATGGGAGAAGGATTTGAAGAAAAAGGAAGAAACCATGAGGAAGATGTTCTTTAGTCAAAGCGCACAAGAGATGTATAATGGTTTCTTAGCCGTTAGTATTGAACAGATGTTGACCTCATTTTGGAGGTCTTCTTTTCCCCTTCTCTAAATACCCTAGGATCTACCCTTAAGATTTCCTTATTTTGACTCTTTTAGAGGACTAGACTGGGACCCACACTCATTAGAAATTCAAGCCATTTCTTCGCTTTTTGCAGTTTCATATGGATGGTTTTAGATTCTCAACATTCGATTAAGTTGATCAAAAAGCCAGCATATTGAAGCTCAAATTGAGCTCCTATAGAAATTTGAAAGACGTAGGTGGACACCGTAGCGCATGCGATGTTTGACTGGCCAGTACGAGCAATATGTTTGACTTTGGTCGTCACTTATCTGAGGACCGATCAATAATATACTCGTTAAACGACTCTGATCAGGTCAAAATAATTTCATTTCTCGTGCCACGCGCAAATCGAAGTTAATTTGACGTGATCGACGATGATTTTGTCCAGATGACCCCGGATGACAAAACAGACTGCTCCAATGCGTCCAGAATGTCAATTTTAGCTAGGAACGACACCCATTTTTGTTAGGACGTCGTGTTTGTACAAAATTTGATATTTTTAATATATATATATATATATATATATATATATATATATA
>JXCR01134164.1:3086-23944 GCA_002079205.1 Phalaenopsis hybrid cultivar | reverse complement strand
AGAGAAGCTCTGAGAGGGATTTGGAGAGCCCTTGGTGAAAAATTTTTACCACCCTCCCCATGANAAGCAAACAAAAATGTTAAAGTACAAATTTAGCTTCTCCATTGGTGGCATACTAAAGTTGACTAAATGCATGTTCTAAGTGAGATGAACACATCCTAATGGCTAGATACACATGAAATATAAATTTCTTTAACAAAAGTCCAAACTGAGGCAAATATAGGGATTCTTTGCTATACCTTTTCCCAAGAGGCGAGGCCTCGATTGTGTTGGTTAAGAAGCTTCGCCTTGCATCCATGAACATCCTCCAAGCACAAATTTGCTTTGTGGTTGGGTTGAGTTATGACTTTGGTCGAAGGGTGGCTTAAGTGTGGTTTAGGGTTAGGTTAGAGAGCTTGTGAATGGGGGCTTTTGATCGGGGAAGTAGTTTTGAATTATCGTGAAGCTTTTGAAATAATCAATTTGAAGTTTTTAGAAGTTTGGTGAAGTGGCAAAAAATGCTCTAGATTTGAGCTTAAAAACTATGGTTTTGTGGTTGGTTTGAGGGCTTGAAAATGGTGGAGATGAGCTTCGTGTGAGTGCTAGAAGGGTTTGGAGACAATTTGGCGGTGTTTACCCTTGGTCAGTGCACTTCTTCCCTTTTGGTCGTGAAGGGAGGTGTATTTATAGGCTGAGCTATGATGGCCAATTGGGAAAACCAGGGAGTCCAAGATGGCACTTAGGTTGAGGGAAAATAGGTGTCAATGTCCAATGGGAGTGAGCCTTGAGGGGAAGTTCAAATTTTATATTTTGACCATGGGTGGCCTCTTGGGTTAGGTGTTTTCTGGTGGCCAAGGTGTCCGATCAAGCCATGGGAGGTCACCATCCCACTGATGGTGGTCAGTGGCGGGCAAATCTGGAGCCAATTGGGTTGAATCATAGGTAAGGGTGCTTAATTGAAATGGAAATGGGCTTGGGTTAGGTTGGGTTTGACTTGGGTTTAGCCCCATGAAGATGGATTTTGGTGACTGCTCATGGCTGGCTAAGGCTGATGAAGTTCAAGTGGATCAGCATGTTTAAGTCCCAATCAATTATATTTGGATTAAATTTAGGTTTTATTGAATCATGAGAAGGTTTAAGCATTTTTTAGGGGAGCATTAAAGGGGCTCATCCTTTTTCCACTTTTGGTGTGGTGACATGGCATGGCTCTCATGGCTCACCTATGGCTTGAGGAAGGCTCCAAGGCTTGCATGTGGCTAGGCTAATTTTCATGGAAAAGGATTTTGGAAATTTTGGGTAATTTTATAAGGTTTTTTCATGAGTGCAAATGTTGGAGGGTTTAATCATGCATGTCATGGTGCATAGTTTGATTTGATTAAATGGATGATAAGGGACTTATGTTATGAAGGAATGGGCTTTTATTGGATGGGCCTTTACAATGAGTCATGAGAAATTGGTTTTTGGTCTTAAAATTGGGCTTGGAAATCAAACATGACAAATCCCATGAGGCCATGAATTCATCGTGATAACATTCAAGGCTTGGGCTTGACTTGAAATTTGGTCTTGACATGATGATTTAATTTTTGGTGGATTTTGAACTTGGAATTAAATTTGGGGTAGGGTTGATGTGATTTTGAATTTAGGGTTTATGGAAGTTGGGTTTGAATTTAAAATTGGGGAAACTTTGGACCTTGAAATGTCATGGAAATTTGGGTAATTTTGGTCAATTTGGTGAGATGAAGGTATTTTTGTATTTTGAGGGGAATTTTGGCAATTTTGGTGAAAAATGACTATTTAGCAATTTTGGAAAATTTGAAGTGAAAAATATATTGATTTAGGTAATTTAGAGAAATAGGGACCATTTTGTACTTTTTAGCAATTTAGGGTATTTTTATGAATTTTTTACAAATTGGAGAATTTTTTAGGTATTTTGGACAATGTTGGATGGTTTTAGGTGGTGAGCATACAAGCCATTGAAAACCTTCCTAAAGTCATGTGATCCTTATGAGAACTCATCTTGAAGCCCCCACATGTTGATCCTAGTCTTCCTAACCAAGGGTTAAGGACTTAGGATCATCCACATGAGTCTTCAAAAAAGTTAAGGAGTAGTTGTGGACCTCAAGAGGGAGATGGATTAATTTGAGTGAATTGATGGTTTTGGTGTGTTAGGGAACTTGTGGTGAGTTCAAGTGTGTGTGTGCAAGACCAAGCCACCAAGGGTTGCTCTAAGGCCATTTGATCCTATGGAAACTCATTCTTGAGACTTCACATGTTGGTCTTAGCCATCTCAAGTAACAAATGAGAGCTTGTGACCACCAATGTGGGACTTCACAAGAAGAGTCAAGAAGGGTTTAGAATTTCAATGTGGGTGGATTCCGTCACTAATCCTCCAAGATAGTCAACAAGAAAATCTTATGGCTAGATTCTAGGCTTCTAAAGAAGAGAATTAGACATCATAAAAAATGAAGTCAACGATTGACCAACTAAATCCACCTAATTCTCTCAAAATCATGAGGTCCAATTTGAGGAAATGTAGTATAACTAAGAAATTTCTTTATTATAATATGAAAAGAATTTTTACAAATCAATTACTAGAATGAAGCCGCTTAGTTATAAGTGGTACGCAATGCTATTAGATAATACAAGAATTTCATTTTATAAATTTTTATCTAATTGATTTAGCTCAGAGGCTATAATACTGGAGCTAATGCATGTATACATTCATTGAATTTAGAGTTAAAGGCTAATAATATTTTTTTTCAAATTGTCCTAAAAGGGCATCTAATTTTAATTATCATATGCCCCTATTAAATGCAATAGGCGACGTGCTGATAGTAAGGAAAAGAAGATAAGATGCAGCTATATATGGTTCATTATTATTATAGTTTTTTACTTGATTTCATTGATTAGTTTATATATCTCTATGTGATTAGCTTTGAGATTTATTTGATTATTTTGGTTGGGGTTGAATATACAATCCCAAAGCCTATCAAAACTAGCAAAGTACATGCCACACAAAAACAAGTGAAGAAACCTACAAAAAAAAATGTATTTTTATGCATGCAATCATAAATAAACACAAAGAGGCAAATAAAACAATTGAATAAAAAATTATAAACTAAATGAGAAAGGCTAGTGTGGCTAGGTATTGTTATTCACCATGCAAGAAAAGAGTAAAAAATAGGAAACTAAGCATCTAACCTTGTACATCCCAGCCTAAACCTAAGATTGACAGACACAACATGTGGTTTCTTTAGCTCTTCCTTCTAGGTTAACTTAGCATCATGAATCTTCACTTATAATTACTTGTAGTTGAGGGTTCATCTCGATTTATCTTCACTCATCTCTATTCTTCTTCTGTTCTTTTTTTTTTCATCTTCTTTTTCATCTTCATTTGGTTTAGGTTCATATTTTTCTGGTATAAGATCTCCATCACATTCCAAAAATCCATGTCTAAATAGATATTTTCCTAACTTCTAGTTATAGACTTAATTTCATGGAAAAGTAAACCTAAGCTTCTTGTACCTCCTTAGAAGATAGACACCCTAACTTAGACATGAATATAATCATGATAGGTATAAAAATAATATGGGCTTAGTGATCCCGATAGTTTCTTATATGTAAGAATTTATGAAGTTAGCACCACTACTTGAAGATTTTAATCCCGGTAATGACAATAAAAACTTGATCCCAAGCTTGATCCCAATCAAAGTAAAATTTTAATTATATTTGTAGGGATTCTAAGCAAGTATTTCTATCGTTATCAAGTAATATAGAGCTTTCTGATTAAGCCCCGAATATTGATCCTACAGAGATCGAGGTTAATCACAGCGGTTTTCAAGAGAAGTTCTAGTCTAGAATAACATGCCCTAGCTTGGAAGGTCAATAAAGGTTTGTTTTTAATTATATCCTTCAATTATTTCTACAATACTATTTCTACTTCTAAACTAAAATACTTAGTGAAAATCAGAAAGTGGAGTTTAATATATTAAAAGTACTCTTCCTCATACAATGAAATTGGTGACATGTGTAAAAGTAAAACAAGTAGTGAGAGAGATTGTGACAAATAGGAGAAATTATATTCTTTACATTTACTAGAGATGCTATAAAAAAATTAGTTAATCTAAAGTTTGAATAGTTCTGAAAACGAGCTAGACAGGGAAGATACTAGCTCTCACTCTAGAGTTCCCTCTTATCCCTCCACCTGGAGGCTAACATCTTGAATCAAAACCTAAAATAATAAACCAAATTAGGAGGCTTTAGCTTGTGACTCTAAAGTCCTCTAATTCTACACCCATTAAAGATTATTTTCCTATTTATTTACACTCAACCATATGGACTACATTTTCATCCATACAATGTCATGTGATTCTACCACAGTGATTGAGACAATATAATCCCAGATGTTACATGTTCTCACAACATATTTTAATATGCAAGTTGAGATGAAGTTTACATGTAAATAAAGAATAAAGTAAAAGTTATCCAATATATTCTCACTCTACTCAATTCTATATCCTACACATGCATACTAATTCATTACAAGAGAGAAGAGTAAAGAAAACTATTCACTAGACATAGAGAAATAACAAGAACTTTTCATTGAACAAGACTTTGAAACCATACAAACAAAATACTAAAGTAAAATTAAAATACAATGAAAAATGCTTATCTTTTATGGAAATCAAACTCTCCATGTAAGCAAAAGCAATCTCCTTACAATCCTCTCTAAGAACAAAGTGAAAAGAAAAGAAGAAATCTCGCACACTCTCTCTTTCTCTCTCACCTTGCCGCCCCACTTCGGGCTCACGCCCAAGACTTCTTCCTCTTCTCCAAGCCTTCTTCTCCTCTTATTATTAATTTAAGAGTCCAAGAGTCATTTTAAGAACATTTCCAAGCTTTTTTTAATAATTTCCCAAGAGACGCTTAAGTGTATCTTTGAAACTGTCCATATTCATTGAATCTTCCAAATGGTGCATGAAGTGAATCTTCATAACTCCATACAACCACCAAAAATTCTTCTAAAAAGTGCCTTTTCTAATTTTTAATGAATTCCCCAAGATACACTTGAATCATCGCTTCAAAAATCGTCCAAATCCGATGTTTATTCTAGAAGATATGTTGAAAACCGTCATTGGCACCTATGTGCAATTTTTGGGCGCTTAAGCCCCCCCCCCCTCCTTCTCTCTGTCTGGTGGCACCTAAGCACCATATTTAAACGCTTACACACTGGGTACAGGCACTTAAGTGACCAGTTTAGGTCCCCTTAGCTCATGTGTGCCCCGGTTTGATCCAAATTGCTCGGTTTACTCCATTTTGGTCCATTTTTGTTCATTTTGCTTCAATCACTCCAAATTCTTCAATTTGATTTTCCTACAACCAAAAACACAAGAAAAAAAACCTTTAAAGTGCAATATCATAATAAAATATAGCATGAAAAATACTACATTTTTAGGTGTATCAAAATCCTCCAAACTTAAACGTTACTTGTCCTCAATTAATACTACATTTTTAAAATAATTTATGTAGATTAGAGTTAATGGGTCATCCTTTACAATTGCTAAAATTTTGTTCTAAAAATATGATAGTTTAAATTAGAAGAAATCCCAGTGAATCATACTAGCCTATGTCCTAAAATATTTATCATCAAACTTGAGAATTTGTTTTTCTATCTATTTCAGAAATATATTTAGATTTTTTAAATTTCAGATCCTATGAACTTGACTTTGTAGACTTAAGAACTCTCTTAAAAATAATTTTGACTAATATAAGTATAAAAAGAAATCTTAGGATTGTTCTATGTTGTTTACTCTAGAAGGACTCAAGTGAAACTAATTTTTGATTAAGACCTCTCCTCAAGCTTCTCCTCACTTTATTTATTTATTTTTTTCTTCTTTTTTTGGCATCTTTTTTTCTCTTTTTTTTAGGATCTTTTTGTTCCATTATTTTTTTTCTTCTCTCTTTTTTTATGTGAGGATTACTATATCTTGAGAAGTCCTTAAATAATTTTGAATTCAACTATCTTTCTCTAAAGTTAAAACTTATCACTTTCCCTCACTTAAAAAGATGTATATATATATATTTTTAAAATACTTTCTAAGAGAGCCTTAAATGTTTGAAAATAAAAATTCTAAGAATCCTTAATTTTAAAAAAATACAATTTTTCTACTAGAGATAGTTATTCATTTTCCCAAGCTCACCAATAAATATCTTTAACTCGAGGTTCACCCTTTTCACCAAAAATATCAACTAATTTTTCCTACTACCTTTTTATACTTAAAATTCTAACATCTTTAATGCGACTCCACATTACAATAATCATTAGAAATAAAATACAAATTTATATGTAGTACTTTTGAAAACATGTAAGGTTTAAATTTAAAACATTTTTCTTTTCCCCCCAAACTTAAGCTCAACATGTGTAACAATGAAGTACAAAAATATGCGGTAGGGAAAGATCACATTTACAATTTACTACACATCCTACAAAAATATCAACACATAACATATGGTAGAATGTTGCAGTAGAAAGTAAATATAGCCTCAACATGCTTGACATAACACTATAAAGGAATTTTAAATAGTAGAACAGGTACAAACAGAAGATTAAACAGAAACACATTTTAAACTTCATAAGGGAATTGCTAGATGCTAACAAGTTTAAAATATTGAGATAAGTTTTGTTATCTCCAATGACTCATTCAACTTGACTCACAAACATAGACACACAAACTTCAATACATAGACTCACAGATTCATAAACAAACAACAACTGAGGTTAACTCGTTCTCCCTTCTACTCACATTTCCCCTCCTTACTTTCAATTTCTAACGGAAGAAACTACACAAATAACGTGGGCGTATTATAAAAATTTATATGGTTATAACCCATGTACTAGAATTACCTCATGTGTTGCCAATTTCATGGTAACTCTAAGTCTAAGGTATACACAATCCGATAATTAAAAATAGTGCAGTTCATCCAGATGTTGTTCACTAGGTAAGTTCATGACCTTACCCGGTGAAGACAAAGTCAGATAAAGGAAGTAATACAGTTGAAATGGAGTGGTCCAAGTCCAAACTCTACATGCTTCAAGGTAATGCTCAGCTCTAGTTGAGAACTAATTTGTAATAGACTCGTAAACCTGCTACTACCAGAAAGCATATAAAAATCTTGTCATGAAGAAGGAATTACCCCACAACATTAATCTAATCCACTCTTACACATCAAACACGGATCAAAGTCCAACATCTTACTATTATCCAATCCAACCTGACAACAATCACACTAAACAAATAACAAAGATAACAATGGGTTTCCTCCCACGAAGCGCTTGGTCTAACATCGACGACCCGAGGTATCCAATGTTTACTCTGGTTTCCCTAGCATCAGAATCTCATTCATTTTGTTTGTATACCACGGAATATACCATTCAGTGATTTTGAATAACTCTTTCTTAGGAGATCTTTTACTGATTTCATCATTTAATTCAGGTTCTTCTTGTGATTGAGTTGAATCTGAAGATATAAAGACTGGTGGTGTAGACAAATCCCCTAAATAGTTAGGCTTTAAAATTGTATGGGATACATTCATCTTAAGTTCCTATGATTTTCAACAGATGGAATTAAAATTTTACTATTTTCGGTAACGTTCATCATGTAACGTCCATCATTTCACACCTCCCCTGAACATACATGCAGTCTTCTTTAAACAACATTTTCAACTCATCATGAAAGTCCATTTCTATCTCATCTGTTAACTTACTCTCAAAACTTTCTTGGAAATGGCCTTTACTTAGATAATCAATTTCATCAACCCAAAAGCTATAATCATCTTTTCTCTCAACTCGATACTTCATAGCCTTAAAACATCAAAAATGGCTTCATGGTCATTAATATTCATAGTCAACTCGCCTTTTTGTGCATCTATCATAGTTTGTCCAGTAATAAGAAAAGGTCTCTCTAAAATAATTGGATTTTCTTTATATTCATTCATATCTAATACAATAAAGTCCGTAGGAAAGATAATTTTATCCACTTTAACAAGCACAACTTCTATAACACCTTTTGGATAAATGATAGTTCGATCAGTTAATTGAAGGGTTACAGTAGTGGGAGAAATATCTGCTAAACCTAACATTCTAAATATAGAGAGAAGCATCACATTAATGCTCGACCCTAAATCGCATAAAGCTTTTCCACATAACCTTTCTACAAATACACAAGGAATTGTTAAGCTAGAAGGATCTTTAAGTTTCTTGGGAAGCTTTTTTTGAAATATAGCGTTGCACTCCTCAGTTAGTGCAACTGTCTCATAATCGCCAAATTTCATATTATTATTTAATATCTCCTTCATAAACTTTGCATAACTTGGCATCTGTTCCAAAGCTTCACAGAAATGAATATTTATCATTAACTTCTTAAGTACTTCCATGAACTTTGAAAATTGTTTATCCAACTCATATTGTCTAAGTCTTTGAGGAAATGGAGGTGGTGTTCTTTCTAAATTGATTTTGGTTGGAGATATTAATTTTTCTAGATCCTTAGAAACATGTTCTTTAGGTCTTTTAGTTTCCTTTATTTCTCTCACAACTTCTTTCTCTTTTCTAACCACATCCTTAATCTCTCTTCCACTTCGTAATTGGGCAGCGTCTATTTGTTCATCATTTTTCTCTTTAGGGTTGATCTCAGTCCTCTATCTCTCTTCCACTTTTTAATTGGACAGCTTCTACTTGTTCATTAGTGTTCCCTTTTGGGTTGATCTCAATGTTCCTAGGAAGTGTTCCTTGGGGTCTATTGCTAAGTGAATTAGCAATTTGTCCCAGTTGATTCTCTATGTTTTTAATTACAACATTTTGACTTCGCAACTGGTTTCCCATCTGTAACACCACTTCTTCTATAGACATCTTCTTACCCTCAAATTTTTTATCATTGTTAGAGTCCGGTGGATATGAAAGTCTATAGTTTGTGTTCCCTTGATTATTCTAACTTCCATCAGGATTTGCATGATTATTTTTCCATTGTTGGTTTTCACCCGCAGTAGTATGATACCAGTTAAAATTAGGATGGTTTTTTTAAACTTGATTGTAAAAGCTAGAATACAGGTTGTTATGGTATTTAAAATCTCATATGATAAGTTAGAATCAGTCATATACCCTAATGAACTTTCTTCACTTACTGAAGTTAATTGAGGCTGGTTCATTCAAAATTGGTTTAAATTCCTTGATATTGCAGTAACCTGAGATGCAATAATTGCAAATGCATCTGCATCATGAACACTGGCTATCTTTTTAAGATTTACTCTTGCAGAGGACCATTGAAATTCATTTGTAGTCATTTCTTCAATTAACGCATATGCTCCATCAAATGATTTTGACATTATTGATCTACCAGCGGCAGCGTCAATTATAGACCTAAGAGATTCTGCTAACCCATTGTAAAAAGTTTGAATGATTAAACAATCGGGCAGAGCATGGTGTGGACACTTTCTTAGGAGTTCCTTAAATTTTTCCTAAGCTTTGTATATTGATTCCCCTTCATACTGACAAAATGAGATAATATCGTTTCTAAGTTTAGTAGTCCTTGAAGGTGAAAAATACTTAGTTAGGTATTTTTGAGTTAACTCCTCCCAATTTTTAATAGAGTCAGGTGCTAATGAGTATAACCATATTTTAGCCTTATTCCTTAGTGAGAAAGGAAAAAGCCTTAGTCTAACAGTATCGTCCGACATACCGTTATAATGAAATGTAGCACACAGTTCTAGAAAATTGGATAAGTGTAAATAAGGATCCTTTGAAGGAGTTCCCTCAAACTGGTTATACTGCACTAGTTGGATAATTGTTGGATTAATTTCAAACGGGTCAGCTTCTACGATAGGGGTTTGTATGCTTTATGATTTTCTACTTGAGTGAACTTCAACTGTCGTAGGATTTCCATAATTCCTCAATGCTTTATGATGATTTTCTAAATTATTATTTTGAATGCTTTCCATTTTCATTTCTAGTTTTTCAAGTCCTTCATGATTTTTGATATGTTTTCTTTTTTCTAACTTGGGATCACAAGGCACAAGTCTTGCACATCCTTTGTTTTGCATATGCAATACAACAAACAATACATTAAAAATTAAACAAAAAAATAAAAAATATACTCAACACAACAAAATATTTTCACAAACATCATGTTTTTCACAGAAATAGATTTTCACAACACATGTTCATACAAAAAATAATTTTCACACAAAAACAATTATTACGACAGTTTTCCAAGTTTAAGTCTAATAACTTCAACTAAAATTCTCTTAAGAGTCAAGATCAACCGTTGCGATCCTCGACAATGGTGCTAAAAACTTAATCTCGATAGTTTCTTATATGTAAGGATTTATGAAGTTGACACAACTACTTGAAGATTTTAATCCCCGGTAATGCAACAAAAACTTGATCCCAAGAAAAGTAAGATTTTAATTATATTTGTAGGGATTCTACGCAAGTATAAGTATCGTTATCAAGTAATATAGAGCTTTCTGATTAAGCTCAGAATATCAATCCCACAAAGATCGAGGTTAATCACGTCGGCTTTCAGGATATGTTCCAGTCTAGAATAACACACCCTAGCTTGGAAGGTCATAAAAGGTTTGGATTTGATTGTCCTTCAATTATCACTACAATATTACTTCTACATCTAAACTGAAATACTTAATGAAAATCAGAAAGTGCTCTTCCTCATACAATGAAATTAATAACATGTGTAAAAGTAAAACAAGTTGTGAGAGAGATTGTGACAAATAGGAGCAATTATATTCTTTACCTTTACTAGAGATGCTATAAAGAACACTGGTTAATCTAAATTTTGAATAGTTCTGAAAACGGGTTAGGCAGCTAGAGTTCCCTCTTATCCCTCCACCTGGAGGCTAACATCTCGCATCAAAACCTAAAATGATAGACCAAATTAGGGGGCTTTAGCCTGACACTCTAAAGTCCTCTAATTCTACACCCATTAAAGATTATTTTCCTTTTTATTTGCACTCAACCATATGGACTACATTCTCATCCATACAATCTCATGTGATTTTACCACATTTGATTGAGACAATATCATCCCGGATCTTACATATTCTCATAAAAGATTTTAACCTGCAAGTTAATCAAGTTTACATGTAAATGAAGAATAAAGTAAAATCATCACAATATATTCTCACTCTACTCAATTTTATATCCTACGCATGCATACTAATTCATTACAAGAGAGGAAGCAGTAAAGAAAACTACTCACTACACATGGAGAAACAACAAGAACTTTTCATTGAACAAGACTTTGAAACCATACAAACAAATTACTAAATTCAAATTCAAATACAATGAAAATACTTATATTTTATGGATATCAAACTCTCTTTGTATATCAAATGCAATCTCTGTACAATCCTCTCCAAGAACAAAGTGAAAAGAAAAGAAGAAATCTCTCACTCTCTCTCTTTCTCACTCACCTTGCTGCCCCATTTGGGGCTTATGCCCAAGCCTTCTTCCTCTTATCCAAGCCTTATTCTCCTCTTCCTATTAATTAAAGAGTCCAAGAGTCATTTTAAAAACATTTCTAAGCCTTTTTTAATAAGTTCCCAAGAGATGCTTAAGTGTCTCTTTGAAACTGTCCATATTCATTGAATCTTCCAAATGGTGTCTGAAGTGACTCTTTATAACTCCATATAACCACCCAAAATTATTCTAGAAAGTCCCTTTTCTCATTTTCAACAAATTTTCCAAGATACACACGAAGCACCGCTTCAAAAATCATCCAAATCCGATGTATATTCTAGAATTTATGTTGAAAACCCGTCTTTACCGCCTAAGCACCATTTTTGGGCTCTTAAGCGCCCCCTCTCTGTCTGGTGGTGCCTAAGGGCCATATTTGGGCTCTTAAGCACCGGGCATAGGCACTTAAGTGTCCGATTTAGGTCCCCTTGGCTCCGGTGTGAGCCAGTTCGACCCAATTTGCTCTGTTTTGGTTCGTTTTTGTTCATTTTGCTCTAATCACTCCAAATTGTTTGCCAATGTACCCTTTTTTGACTTAAAAATAATTTACCTGCATTTCCATCTCATTGAATCTTCATGCTAAGTATTTTCTTTCAAGGTCCCAAATATTTCATTTCAAACTCACTACTAAGTTGAGCCTATTAAGTTGAGCTCTTAACATCTTGATATCTTCTTTATCCTTTGTAGCTAACATATCATCGACATATACGAGTAAGTAGACAAATGATCCACTATTATTTTTCTTGAAGTAAATATAATTATGATAACTACATTCTTTAAACTTATGAGTGATCATGATTCAATCAAACTTCTTACACCACTATCAAGGAGACTTTTTCAAACTGTAAAAATTTTTTTAACAAATAAATGTGGTATTCTTTTCCTATAACCAAAAAACCCTCGAGTTGTTGTAAAAGGATCTTCTCTTCAATATCTCCATGCAAAAATGCAGTCTTTACATCTAACTACTCAAACTTAAGATCATACTTAGTCACATTACCAAATAAAGCTTGAATTTAGATATGTTAACAACCAGAGAGAAAAAAAATGTAAAGTCTACACCTAGAATTTCCTTTGCAACAAGCTTAGCCTTATGTCAGGCATCTTTAACCATTAATGTACCTTCCTTCTTAAAAACTCATTTACAGTAGGCAGTCTTTTTGTCTTGAGGTAATTTTACTAAATCCCAAGTTCTCTTTTATGTATGGATTCAATCTCCTCTTGAATAACAATACCCACTTATCATTGTCAATTGAATTCACATCATCTTTATAGCTAGAAGGTTCCTTACCCCACTCAATATATTCAACTACATTTAGAGCATAAGCAGTCAAATCGGCTAAAACACACCCATGATGTGGCTTAATTTCTCTTCTTGTTCTATTCTTGACAATAAAATATTGTGATTGTTACTATTGTGATCATGAGAAAATAACGTCATCATGATTATATGAATTTGGTTCAAAAGTTATGCCCAAAGATGTAGTTGGATCAATATAATGTTTCACTTCTCTACTAGACATTTCCTTATAATCATCAATTTTAGATTCCATAGTAGATGGTGTATGTAACATCTATCTCTACTAATTATCACTATTTGATTTTTTGGCACTACAACTTATAACCTTTCATTCCTGATTTATAACCAAGAAAGACACACTTTATAGATCTAGGTTCTAATTTTCCACTATTAATTTGAGCATATGTGGGACAAAAAAAATATTTAGATATGAGTAATCTGAAGGTTTACCTAACCAAATATCTTGTGGAGTTTTCTTATTAATAGAAATGAAAGGAGAGCGATTCCCTAAGTAGCAAGTTGTAGAAGAAGCTTCAGCCCAACATGTCTTAATGAGACAATGTGTATTGAACCTTTTGCATTATAGTCCTGTCATTTTGCTCTGTCACACCTTTTTACTGAAATGTGTATCAGAATTTGAAGTCTCACATAATTGCTTCCAATTTGCGAAAGGCACTAAATTCTTCTGAATAAAAGTCCAACCCATTATTAGTGTGAAGTTGTTTTATCTACTTTTAAGTCTACTTCTCGATCATGATCTTACATTCCTTAAATGTAGTAAGAACTTCACCCTTTTGCTTCAAGAAGAACACCAAAACTTTTTTAGAGAAAACATCAATGAAAGTCAGCATATATCTCATGCCTCCTTCAGATGGCACTGTAGATGGTCCATAAAGGTCAGAATGTATGTATTTTAATAATCCATTAGTATTATGAATACCAATATTGAACTTAACTTGTTTTTTCCCAAATACACAGTGTTCACAAAACTTTAATTTTGTAATGCTTTTACAATTTAGAAGTCCCCTTCTTCTCAGTTCAATCATCCCATTGTCACTCATATGCTCAAGATGCATATGCCAAAGTCTAGCTGCTTCATTTTCTAATATGGAAGAAGTAGTAACTGCTACATCACTTATCACGATAATCCTTACAATTGATTTAGCATCGTAGCTTTCTTCTGTCCCTTCATCATAATAATTGTCCTTTGCCTACCTTAAAAATTCCACCTTCAGTAAAATATGTGTACCCATTAGCAACAAGAACACTTAAAGAAATTAACTTCCTTTTCAAATTCGGAACATGTATTGCATCTTCAAGTATTTTAATGATTCCATCAAACATCTTAATTCTAATATTTTTGGCACTGATTATCTTACAATGAGCATTATTACCCGTTAACATTGTACCCTTTGACATTATTTCATATGTTAAAAATCAATCCCTATTGAGACACTTATGAAACATGTAAGTTCAATCAAGAACCCAATTTTTACAAAAGTCTCCATTGGAGACAGCTAGAAGTTCACCATTATTAATAGCTTATTCAACAACACTAACTTCTCCAAAATGATTTGATTATTTGCCCTTCATATTTGAAATTATTTTATTATTTTTACTCCGTAATTTATAACATTCATATTTGATGTGCCCCCTTTTCTTATAGTAATTACTTATCTTACCCTTATTTCTAAATATTGATCTAGTCTTTGTATCAACACTAGGACTCCTCTCTTGAGTTCTACCTCGAATGATAAGGCTTGCCCCATGTGCAACTAGTTCATCTGCAAGTTCTTTATCTTCTCCATAGAAAGTAAAACAACATATACTTTGTCTAGAGTAAACATTGTATATAATGAAGGCGATGAGCATAACACGATCGATCTCAAATCTTCTTCATCATAATTAACTTCCATGAATTTCAAATCAGAGATAGTTAAGTGATTTATAAAGATGCACTATCTGTCATTCTACAAGAGTGCAAATGTTGCTTTAAGTGTAACTAACTGGTCATAATTTTTTTCATGCACCGCTTTAATTTGAGCCATAACGCACCAACATCTTCTCCTTCAAAATGTTTTGTAAAATCTTATTTGATAGATGAAGATAAATTTAAGAAAGCGTCTTTCAATTTTACATTGCTTCACCTCTAACATCAATGATAAGGCATCTTTTCACACCCAAGTAGTGCATTGTCAAGCTTCATTTGCGCTAAGAATATTGGCATCTTAACCTTCAAAAGAGAAAATTATGTGTTGTGATCTAGAAGAGGGAAGTCATACTTTACTATTTTTATCGTCGAAATAAAGCCTCGCTTTGATACCACTTGTTATACTTGATATTAAATTGATGCAATAATTAATGAAATAAGCAAAATAAAGAGCAAACAAATTTTACGTAGAAAACTCAAGATGAGAAAAACTACGGACAGAGGAGGAGAATTCATTATATTAAATAAGAAATTACAAGTGCAGTGTGACTTGCACAAAACAGAAAGCGGTATTTATAGTTTTACAATATCCCTTTAAAGAAAAAAATTAAAAGAGAGCCAATGAAGCAATATNAGTCCCATAGCTAGACCTAGGCTACTAAAGAAATTTCTAGACCTCAACCAAAAGTGAGGTCAACATACATTTATTTAACAAATAAATGTGGTATTCTTTTTCTATAACCAAAAAACCCTCGAGTTGTTGTAAAAGGATGTTCTCTTCAATATCACCATGCAAAAATGCAGTCTTTACATCTAACTACTCAAACTTAAGATCATACTTAGTCACAATACCAAATAAAGCTTGAGTTGAGATATGTTAACAACCAGAGAGAAAAAATATGTAAAGTCTACACCTAGAATTCCCTTTGCAACAAGCTTAGCCTTATGTCAGGCATCTTTAACCATTAATGTACCTTCCTTCTTCTTAAAAACACGTTTACAGCAGGCAACCTATTTATCTTATGTAATTTTACTAAATCCCAAGTACTCTTTTATGTATGGATTCAATCTCCTCTTGAATAAAAATACCCACTTATCATTGTCAATTGAATTCACATCATCTTTATAGCTAGAATGTTCCTTACCCCACTCAATATATTCAACTACATTTTGAGCATAAGCAACCAAATCAGCCAAAACACGCCCCTGATGTGGCTTAATTTCTCTTCTTGTTCTGTTCTTGGAAATAAAATATTGTGATTGTTACTATTGTGATCATGGGAAAATAACGTTATCATGATTATATGAATTTGGCTCAAAAGTTATGCTCAAAGATGTCACTGGATCAATATAATGTTTCACTTCTCTACTATACATTTCCTTATAATCATCAATTTTAGATTCCATAGTAGATGGTGTATGTAACATCTATCTCTACTAATTATCACTATTTGATTTTTTTGCACTACAACTTATAACCTTTAATTCCTGATTTATAACCAAGAAAGACACACTTTATAGATCTAGGTTCTGATTTTCCACTATTAATTTGAGCATATGTGGGACAACAAAAAATTTTTAGATATGAGTAATCTGAAGGTTTACCTAACCAAATATCTTGTGGAGTTTTCTTATTAATAGAAATGAAAGGAGAGTGATTCCTTAAGTAGCAAGTTGTAGAAGTAGCTTCAGCCCAACATGACTTAATGAGACAATGTGTATTGAACCTTTTGCATTATAGTCCTGTCATTTTGCTCTGTCACACCTTTTTACAGAGATGTGTATCGGAATGTGAAGTCTTTCATAATTGCTTCCAATTTGTGGAAGGCACTAAATTCTTCTGAATAGAAGTCCAACCCATTATTAGTGTGAAGTTGTTTTATCTACTTTTAAGTCTACTTCTCGATCATGATCTTACATTCCTTAAATGCAGTAAAAACTTCACTCTTTTGCTTCAAGAAGAACACCAAAACTTTTTTAGAGAAATCATCAATGAAAGTCAACATATATCTCACGCCTCCTTCAGATGGCACTGTAGATGGTCCATAAAGGTCAGAATGTATGTATTTTAATAATCCATTAGTATTATGAATACCAATATTGAACTTAACTTGTTTTTTTACCAAATACACTGTGTTCACAAAACTTTAATTTTGTAATGCTTTTACAATTTAGAAGGCCCCTTCTTCTCAGTTCAGTCATCCCATCCTCACTCATATGCTCAAGATGCATATGCCAAAGTCTAGTTGCTTTATTTTCTAATATGGAAGAATTAGTAACTACTACATCACTTATCACGATAATCCTTACAATTGATTTAGCATCGTAGCTTTCTTTTTTCCCTTCATCATAATAATAGTCCTTTGCCTACCTTAAAAATTCCACCTTCAATAAAATACGTGTACCCATTAGCAACAAGAACACTTAAGGAAATTAACTTCCTTTTCAAATTGGGAAAATGTATTGCATCTTCAAGTATTTAAATGATTCCATCAAAACATCTTAATTCTAATAGTTTTGGCACTGATTATCTCACAATGAGCATTATTATCCATTTACATTGTACCCTTTGACACTATTTCATATGTTAAAAATCAATCCCTATTGAGACACCTATGAAACATGTAAGTTGAATCTAGAACCCAATTATTACAAAAGTCTCCATCGGAGACAACTAGAAGTTCACCATTATTAATAGCTTATTCAACAACACTGACTTCTCCAAAATGATTTGATTATTTGTCCTTCATATTTGAAATTATTTTCTTATTTTTACTCCGTAATTTATTACATTCATATTTGATGTGCCCCTTTTCTTATAGTAATTAATTATCTTACCCTTATTTCTAAATATTGATCTAGTCTTTGTATCAACACTAGAACTCCTCTCTTGAGTTCTACCTCGAATGACAAGGCCTTCCCCATGAGCAACTAGTTCATCTACAAGTTCTTTATCTTCTCCATAGAAAGCAAAACAACATATAATTTGTCTAGAGTAAGTGTCTTAAGTTCATACAAGATGGTACCCCAAAACATTGTATATAATGAAGGCGATGAGCATAACAAGATTGATCTCAAATCTTCTTCATCATAATTAACTTCCTTGAATTTCAAATCAGAGACAATTTCCTTAAAGATAGTTAAGTGATTTATAAAGATGCATTATCTGTCATTCTACAAGAGTGCAAATGTTACTTTAAGTGTAACTAACTGGTCATAATTTTTTTCATGCACCACTTTAATTTGAGCCATAACGCACCAACATCTTCTCCTTCAAAATGTTTTGTAAAATCTGATTTGATAGATGAAGATAAATTTAAGAAAGCATCTTTCAATTTTACATTGCTTCACCTCTAACATCCATGATAAGGCATCTTTTCAAACCCAAGTAGTGCATTGTCAAGCTTCATTTGCGCTAAGAATATTGGCATCTTAACCTTCAAAAGAGAAAATTATGTGTTGTGATCTAGAAGAGGGATGTCATACTTTACTATTTTTATCGTCGAAATAAAGCCTCGCTTTGATACCACTTGTTATACTTGATATTAAATTGATGCAATAAATAATGAAATAAGCAAAATAAAGAGCAAACAAATTTTACGTAGAAAACTCAAGATGGGAAAAACTACGGACAGAGGAGGAGAATTCATTATATTAAATAAGAAATTACAAGTGCAGTGTGACTTGCACAAAACAGAAAGTGGTATTCATAGTTTTACAATATCCCTTTAAAGAAAAAAATTAAAAGCGAGCCAATGAAGCAATAACACATGGATTGCAATTTATAAGCTATTATAAGCTTGATCTAACAGTCAAAACCTTCAATTTGTATGCTCACAATTTCTTTAATTGAATACTTTTATTATAATATTTATAGTGAATTTTTTTAATTGAGCATTAAATTAATTACTCTCTCACACGTACAAATATCTTTATTTTACTATTTCTAGATATTTATCCTTGGGGTAACTTTGGACTTTAATATCAAATTTGTTTAATCTGTGTGGTTGAGTAAATGAGTAACATAAAGCATAATAATTTGGCACTCATTGGATTTATTATTCAACTTCACAGTAGTAAACTTCAATTTATACACTCTGTAAGATTAATTTAACAAATGCAATCATATACTGTTACATAATTGTGTGCCATTCTATTTATATTGAGCATGATTTTGATCTCCCACTTAATTCTCGTCACATACTGTGTAATGTCAACTGCATGTACAAGTTAAATTTATGATTATAAATTTGATCATTTGTTATCTAACAACCATTGGATAATTAGTTATGAAGATTTCAAATTGATAGAACTTTAAAAAAAATCCTAAGTATCATTTCACACCCAATCTCCCAAGGTCCCCTCTTAGCGTCCTTTTGACTTGAGACTTGAATTTAAATTTAAAGAAGAATGACATTATCATATGCAGTTGTAATAGAAAAATAATTGAGATTGAGCTTGATATTCCATTCATTACACAAAAAGTGATGAATTACATAGACATACAAGTCAAGTTAATGTTCAAGGTTTGCAGGAATCAAATGGCCAGCACACTCCATTCTAGAAAGAGATATTCCCATCACTTATGACCCCAACATACACGCAGGTTCTTGTTCACAATCATCTACCAATTTCAAGATAATTGAATCCAAACCTTTCTTTCTTATTAAGAAAGATTTATTCTGAAAATAGTTGATGCAAAGCAAACCCTCTCAAAGATAGTTTTCGTTCCCCTGAAGTTCCACTAAACCATATGCCAAAGCCCCCTTCTTCTATGACATAGCACACTGAGTGTCAAATAGTTCAAAAAGCCTTGCCACCAGACTCTTTAGCCAGCCAAAAATAATTGCTAAGGATTTTATTTGTGTAGTTAGTCAGTTACATAAGAGGGTAGATATCTTAAAAGTGGATATGAAGCTATATTTCTATATAAAACGTAATGGAAGCAAGTCTAACCCAATATAACAAGAATGCGTGCTCCTAATCAGGAACTGTATTCTTTAATTTTGTTTCTGAAATCATCAAACACAGCACAATCTTCATCGCATTTAAGCAAGAGACGACAAGATAAGACCTTGTGGGCTTTCACTATCTAAACCAAATAGTCCCCCAATTGGACAGATGCTTCCGCTCGCTCGCTCCGCTTCGCTGCCCCGCTCCGTTCCGCTCCAGCATCTGTCCCTTATCTGATATAAGAGCCATACCCAACACCATACTCAACATAACTCTCATCATTTTGGCTTTAAAACAGAAAATAATAATTCCTTCAATATTCACAAGGTCGGCGCTCTCCCTCATAAAGCCTTGTATAAATATACTTTTACCGTGTCAAAAAACATCCAGACAGGGGCTTTAGCCCTTCACCAATTTATTATTCCCTTAGGCTCAGTACAACATAATTTAATATGGTTGGGAATGTTAGATGCACCAATGAATTGGCCATGAGTACGACTGATAGCAACTTGCAGAAAAAATCCTTCTGTTTGAACGATGAGTACGAACAGTAAACTATATCATATTTATAATATATGTCCAATATTTAGTATTTGATATTTGGATTTATAACTGTCATAAAAATGTGAATTTCAGCTCTGGTGAATTGAGTGAGGGTGTAGACTTTATATCTTCATANATAATATATGTCCAATATTTAGTATTTGATATTTGGATTTATAACTGTCATAAAAATGTGAATTTCAGCTCTCATGAATTGAGTGATGGTGTAGACTTTATATCTTCATGTTGTTGGGAAGCATAAAAAAACAAAGTTTGGTGCTGTTGAAGATGTTTGGTGATGTTATTTGACAGTGCAGATTGGAGTGATTGTGCTGGATTTAACGAAAGATGGGCCAATAAGCTCAAAGTTCAGTAACTTTAAGCCTACATGTGTGAGAGAGACTTGTCGATAAAAGGCAATAATTTTGAAAGGCAGGATCTGAATGACAAAATGGACGTAATAGCTACGTGATCAGTGTGGGACATGCACGGCAATAACTTTCAACTCTATTTAATCTATATATAAAAAAAATTTAAACTTTATTGGATATATATAGATATATATATATATATATATATATATATATATATATATATATATATATATATATATATATATATATATATAT